>PVHY01022371.1:0-22491 GCA_004024945.1 Uropsilus gracilis
GCTCCCGCGTTTTCACTCACAGCGAAAGTTCAGTGACTTCACTTCTGAAGGAGGCCAGCAGTCGGGTTTGAATGGGTTTGCCTGTTGGTAGGCGTTGTGAGTGCGGCTGTTTCTGCTAAGCACAGGGTTCTTTGACCCCATGGAAAGACTGTGGCCTGAGAGGTGTGTGGTCTCCGCGTTAGGCCCGTTCTGTGTCGCCCTTTCTAAGTAGAGCCGGGCAGCCTTTTCTGACGGTAAGTGGTAAGTGCGTAAGGCCAAGCAGCGTTTACATCTCTCCTCCTGGGTAGAGCCTGTCTGGGAATGCCCTGCTTCATTTAATAGCGTTTACTCTGGGGTGGGTGGGGCTTGGTGCCTCTGTTCAGTGGTTATTCCTCGTAGTTACTGCTGCTCCCTTGGCTCGTGTCACACACTGTGGAGGATGCACGTTGTGTGGCTTGGGTTCAGCCGCTCTTCTGAAACTTGCCTTCTACAGAAGCGTGGTCACAGCGCTTGGTGGTATTTCTGTTCCCTGAGTGAGCTAGCCCTGAGATCAGCAGAGCTTCAAGAGAGGGAAAGCTTCACAGAGAATTTGGTGCCTGAGCAAAGCTCTTCAAAGACAAGATTCTCCTGGCAGGCAGCGTCATTCGTTGAAAGAACAAGTGCATAGAAGCTGGATGAACCTGGATTTGAATCCTGGCTCCACTTGGGAGCTGTGTGATGTTGAGACTGTCACCCAGTCTCTTGGAGCTTGAGTCTCCTCATCAGCGAAGTGGAGGGCATGGAGTTGATCTTGATGGACGTAGATGTGAAGCCATGTTGGGTGTTAGTGGTGCTGAAAGTGAACAGCTCATGCGATGCTGGGTTCGTATCCGCGACTCAGCGGTGAGGCCCTGTTAACAGTGAGGCAGGAAGGGTTCTTTCTGTCAGTACGGAGCAATGTGTGCGCGACGTTGGGACGAGAAGACCTCACATAAGGATCTGTTTGGATTTGTCAGATGTAACTCAAAACCTGAGTTAAACTCAGATTTGTCTAAGAACATGTGAAGGGAATTCTGAAGGCTTCATCCAGTTGCCGAACGGTGGCGTCTAGGTTCCCTCGTTTGGAGATGGCTGTCCTGGGTGAGGCGGCTGCATGCTGCCTTAACTGACATTCCTTCCTGCCTGTACAGACATTCTGCAGTTCATGCCATTAGCCTCAGTTACACGGCTGCCGTGACCCAGGGCCCTGATGGAGTGTGTCGCATTCGGTGACTTCTCTCGGACCACAAAGGTCTTCAAACAGAACTTTCAAAACAGGGACTTGGAGTTCTTGCGAAGGAAAGAGTGGATACTGGCACGCATGTCTATGGCAGAAAGTTGAAGGGATGGTTGTTACTGAGACCATTTTTTCTTTAAAATTGAAGAAGACTTACACGATGGCTGAGTTTAACAGTAATTATGTTTGCTGTTTAGTGGCCATGCTGTTGAAAGAGGACAGATTTTGAATTTAGATTTTGAACTCAGGCAGTATTCTTATACTTTGGGTTTTAGGCAGCCCTCCATACGCACCGTGGCTTGGATCGAACCCTCAGCCTTGGTTTCTGTATCTGCAACAAGAGTACAGTAATATATAACCTTTAGGTGGTTAAGGTTAAATGGTTTAGTTCATTGAATATTGAACATATACTGAGCGCATATGCAGATATGTAGACATGCTAGTTCCCATTTAGAAACCTCGATATGCCTAGAAAAGGCTGCTACACAGTAAATGTTGTCACAGATTCTAAATTTTAGCATGGTAAACATACGTGCCTTTTACTAGTCAGGTAGCAATATCTAAATAAATTGAACAAAAGCGTAATATTGTTAATAGTATTGGTGCTAATCTTTTCTTTTTCCCTCTGATGTCTGTTGTATGTTTATATGATGCTCATCCAGAGTATTTATAACTGAATTCAGATCAGAAACTTTGAAACAGACTAAATTTAGATGTGGTCGGACCATTTGTCTTTTTTTTTTTTTTTGGACCATTTGTTAGTGACGCCTGGTTTTAGAGTTTAATATGTCGCTTTCTTGTACTGTTTACAGAAAAAATTATAAATGGACCCTCTATTACAGCCAGTAATCCAACAAGTTTGTTGAATTGTTGAAATAGCATTTAGTTGATTTAAAGACTAAACTGTTTTGTGGCGACTTAATATTAGAGTCATCAGTAAGCAATACAAGAGTTTTCTTATCCTTAAAGTAATTCTTGAATTTTTCAGGGAGGATTTAGATAAAATTAATAACAATAAACACTTTGATTCTCTTAATTCTAGCTATTTTATATGAGTAGTGCATTTATATTTGGAGTTTCATAGGTAGAAAAAGATAAATGTTACAGGTGGTAGTTCTATAATCCATTAATTTTGTGTGCATTTTGACTCTACAGTGAATGATTATTTCCAAGAATTCTGATTTTTGAGATTTAATTGGGACAGATGAAACACATTTGTACATAAGCATCAGCATGAGAGTGGGCCAGTCACTCTTTTGAAGGTGTTTATCATATTCAGGGCCTCATGAGGTCACAGTGGGCAGTGATTTATATCCTTTATGTATTTTTCACATTTTCGCCGTGACTTGCCTCTCTATGCCATGAGATACTTTGATAGGGCAGTGTGCTTCCGCTTAGTATGCTTGGTGTGTAAGTGGGAAAACTGATATGTTTTCATTTGTGCAGACAGGTTTTTTTTTTTTTGTAAAGAAAACAGGTATAGTACAGATGTTAGGTTGTAGATACAACTGCTGAAGTATTTCAATGAAAGGTGGAGTAGTAGTAACTGCTAGTAACACAGTGCTGTGTGTCAGACTCTGTTGTGGTATCACTCAGGACTTTAAATTGTAAAATCAGTGTATATTTGCGGTGCTTTGCTGTGATACCCTGCTTATTTAGGGTACCACTTGAGACTAATGCGGCTTGCACCACTAGCTGTATATAAAGAGTTCCCATGAATTGCTGTAGATGTTGTGAATGCTGTATTTTGGGAATTTAAATGGTAGGTTTTAGTTCATTGACTTTTTAAACGTAGTACAGTCAGGATGTGTCATAGAGTTTTGTTTCATATTTGTAACAGTCTCGAACATTTTAAAAGAGCTTCCTAACCTCACATATGTTTTTAACTGAATTTTATTCAGAAACTGCCGTTGTGTATTGTGAGTGCAATACAACACAACAATCAGTGATGCTGATTTTTTTAAGTTTGGCATATCTATACTGCGGTGAGCTAAATGTCTTGCTTGTCCCCTGTTTTGGAATTGTAGTAAAAGCCCTCATCCTGTGCTTTTAGGGTTGAGAATGCTTGTTTATCAAACTCAGTTAAAGAAATCATGAAAACATACATGTATGACTGTAAATACTTCTACTTATCACCTGGGACTGGTCTTTGAATATGCTCTCCCCTTCATATAACCCAGACTCACAGTGTATTGTTCATGACTTTCACAATTTTCAATTACTTTTTGAGCAGTTTGGGTACTGATTGTTTTGTTGTCTTTTACATTTCCTGTGTGTAGTTAACTAATAGTACTTCCTAGTGACTTTATTTAGTTCTCTCTAAAATACTTCACTTGTTTTTATGGAAGTAATTCTCATTTATGTCACTGTTTAATTAAACTTTAGATTAATACCAGTTTTATTACCAAGTACTATACGAAACAGCTCTTGAGAAGCAAGCTTCAGTTGAGTGGGAAGGTGCATGAGAATCTATGTTCACTGGACAGTAGACTTTTGCTATAGGCATCTTAGTGGGAAGGAAAAACAAATTCATTAGGCAAATTGATGTAGATGGACTCTTCTGGAGTGCTGTGAGCAGTTTCTGTCCTGGGAATACTCTGGAGCATACAAGGTGTGGTGACATCATGCAACCTTGTACAAAGGTATCATTTTCATGGCAAATTTGTCTCCTCTCTCTCTCTCTCTCTCTCTCTCTCTCTCTCTCTCTCTCTCACTCTCATACACAATATGATTGTGAATACTTTGACTTTTATTGCTTTCAAAATAGGGGTTTTACAGTTTGTATTAAATTTACATTAAATTGAATTAAATTGACACCAGGCATGGTGGCAGGTGCTTGTAAGCAACAGCTTATGGAGTTGCGGCAGGATCTAGGGATCACAGTTCGAGTCCTGCCCAGGGCAACACAGCGAGACCTAGTCCAAAAAAATAACTGGGCGTGGTGGTGCACGCCTGTAATCCTAGCTACCTGGGAAGCTGAGGCTGGGGATTGCTTGAGTCTGTGGTACCATGGGCAGCGTGAGCCTGCGGTTCCAAGGGCAAAAATAGCAAGACCTAGTCTCAAAAAAGGAAAGAAAAAAAGAAAAAAATATCAGATGATTGAAAACATTTTACAGAATTTGCTCACTTCTGTTGGACCTCAATTTCAAAAAACCATTGCATTTTAGTATCACTCTTGGGGAAATAAGCAGAGCTCTAACCTAATATTTTCAGGCATTTCTATGCGAAACGCATAATGCACACATTATTGAGAAACTCCTGTGGAAGTATTTAGGACTCAGTGCTTAAGTAGCCTTTCCAATTCCCCCACTCATTAATGTATTTCCCAATTTAAGTAAAAAGAGCGATGGTGATTATTTAGGAGTGCGTACCTTATGTGTTCTCAGATGCTTATTAAAAAAAAATCACAAATTGTGTATATCTTCCGATGCTTTTGTTAACAGCAGGTTCCTTGTAACATCTTTACAAGAGAGCTGTTGCCCCAGAGACACCTGATTGGACATGATTAGAATGGCCTTCCTAAATTTACTTTATAGGGGGGATGGGAAACTTAATTTGAATTGACTAAAATAAAGAGAATGACAGTTTTTGTTTTTTTTTTTAAAGTTAGAGTATTTTTTTCAAATGCTCCTGAGTAAGACAAAGTCTGTTTTTGATTGGAACCTTAACTTTTTTTGAGGAAAGGGAGTCACATTTAACACCTTGCTTTTATTCTGTTGGTTTGGTTTAAGAGATCCATTAACAAACTGGAACTCTGAGGAATTTTTTTAGCAGGATGAGGAGAATTGAAACGATCATTGAGAACCTTTGGCAAGAAATAAATGTTACAAAGACTAGGGACTGGGAAGTGATTCATCTGATTGCTCTCTTGGGTAACTTAAGACCTGTTGGTGAGAGATAATTTGTTCCCTAGAATAAGCTAGGAGACCGCTGTATGGAAGTTACTGAGGAGCATATTTAGAAAAGGAAAAGATTTGTGACATTTTTGCAACATCTTTTGTGGGAGAAGTATGAAAATATGTACAACTAATAGTGTTGGGAAGATAAAACCTTTCTCCTAACCTTTTTTCCTTGCTTAATGAATCTTGGTTGTTTTGACTTGAAGTATGTGTTCAGCAGTGCATCTATGAAAAGATTGCTCGTTTCTAATAAACTTGAGAGTCTGAAATTTAAAAATTCCTTGCATTTTCTAGGAATGCTTTTTCACCAAAGAAAACAACCTAGAAGTATATGTTGCTTAATTTTGAAGAGCAAGGACTTCTAATTTTCAGTTCATTTTTGTTTAGTTTTAAATTCAGTTTCAGTTTTTGTCAAAAGAATACATAAACACATAATTAGAAAAGCAAAGATTTAAATGAACCAGTCACCCATTCTTTACTACATTTTTTTTTTTTATAACAGCAGACTAAATCTGACTCTTGTTTTCTCTTTCTGTGTTTGCCTTAATATTTCTAACTAGCTTACTTATGACTGTTTTTCAGTTTTGTCTTTTATCTCTTGGCTTCCTCACTGAACAAGGAGAAAGATAAGGATTTGTCTCTTTAACGCTTTTCTTGCTTGTACATCTGTACTCTCCTTCTATCCCTTTTATGGAAATTTGTGGTTAAATCACATCACTGTTTGCCTTATTGCTACTGTGTGCATATTGTTCTTTGCTGAGTCATGTAGTGTATTACTATTGTAATTTTCTTCCTCTGCTCTTCCCTCCCCCCCAAGTTTATGATTATCTTGCTTTCTTCTTTTTCTTAGTTTCCCATCTATGTATCATAAATATATCCCTGGATAAAGTACCTCTGGCTGAGCTATAAAAGTTCTTTCAATATGATCAGACATACTGAAAAAAAAAAAAAAAAAGCCAAAGACGATTTAAAATCCTTTTTTTTGCACAAACCTTTTATGGATCCGTCTGTCTCTCTGTGGTCTGTGAACGCTGCACTGTATGTCTGCTGCACAGCTGCTGTTCTGGGGCTTTGTGCGTGCCTTTCTGCCCAAGCTGTGTCTGACCCTCCCTTTGTAGGAACCCCACATCCCTGTTAGTTTGCTGATTAGAGATTAACTGGAGGTTGTTTTTAGAGCTACATGGTTAAACATGTCTTATACCACCCTCATTTTTAAAGTGATAGTTTGTCTGCATTCACAAAGGTAAAATATTCTACTCTTGTAATTTTTCAGACACTGTTGTTTTCAAATCTTTGATATTGCTATTGAGAAGTCTTTTTATAAGTGCTATTCTTATTACTGATTCTTTGTGTCCCATTTTTCCCTTCTTTGGGGATACACACACACACACACAGACAAAACACAAACGCACTTTTTATTCTTGCTGTCCTGAGCTTTATATTCAAGTATTTAGGGTATAAGTCTTTTGTTCAGTGTTTTAGGCATATTTTGGACCCTATGATTTGGAAATTCACACTTTTTAGTTTAGAAATGTTACATGCAGTCTTTTGGGGGTGAATAACAGCCTGGCTACCACGTTCTTGGAGAACAAGTAAAGGAAGGGGCCTGGGGACATCTCATCTCTTACTTAGTGTGTAGACTCACATCTAAGTTCTCAGTCTGATACGTAATAATGGTCCTTAGTTATGCCTGAGTCCAGCTTCTGTTTGATATAATCTCCAGATTAATTTTCTTCAGACTCTGTCTAGGCCTGGGAGGGGTGGGTAGTCTTGTGGCTGTAGGAAAACTGTGGCTTTTTTTTTTTTTTAAACCACTTTAGAAAGTCATTGGACTTTGAAGAGATAGTGAAGACATACTTGGTTTGTCTTGCCACTTTCAGCTGGAATGCCTTCATTAGATTTCTTAGTTTTTTACTGTTATTTGTAGATGTTGCTCTCAGTATGTGATATAGGGCCTTGCAGTGTAGTATTTGTGACTTTCAAACAAACCCCAAAATACAGTAGTGGTTTGGACCATGTTGTGTGCGGGTGTGCGTATGAATGTATTTCTTTCCAGTGTTTCAGTGATGAGTTTTGGGTAAGCGAATATTTTGTGGTCTTTAGTATGCAGTGTCTTGACATCAATAGTCTGTAGAAGTCTTGATAACCTGTTGAAGGCACCTTCATCTGTTGTGGGTTTTAAATATATAACATTTATAATGTGAAACATTTTTATTAAATAAATAGTATTGGGTAGATATATATGTCAGGTTAACTTAACTAACTTTATGTCATCACTGTTAGCAACCAACCATTTAAATATCTACAGTGTACGGAAATATTTTAGCCAACTTACCTCCAAGCAGGAGAAAAACATTAAAATTAAATACGCTTCCTTACTTACTCATCCAATACACATGTTATTTGAGTTCAGCAAATAGCTGTCTGCAGGATTGTTCAGGGCAGAGGAAAGAGCAGTATGCTGGTGGACATGTGGAGTGCGTCACCATGTCTGGCTTCGGTCATTTCCTGGGTGGTGGTCATTAAAGCTGGAACTGCTTGGGGTCTGCAAATGACTTAATTGCGTTGCAAAATGTTTTGGGCTCCACCAGTAGGTGACGTTGGAAATTCTTGAAACCAATTGACTGGTAATTATGCTTTCAAAATATCAGGTCTGTTGCTGAAGGATTCATTACTTTTTTTTTTACATAAAACTTGAGACTTAAAATGTGTATTTTAGAATCTAAAATGGGAGGTACTTCAGTATTGACACTTCAACAATGATATGGTTTACTTGTCCAACAGCTTCATCCAGTAGTTACAACTGATGTCATTACAGTAAACTAGTTTATAAACACTGAATTCACAGGACAGCCAGAGTAGGCTTAGCAAAAAAGGGAAGTGACTCCAGCTTCTAGGAATAAACCTTAAATGTAACTAGGCAAGAAAAAAATTTTTGATGAGTTAAGGATTTCATTCATTTAAATGATCGAAGTTGGTAGGTGGAGTAGATGGTCTGCTCGTGAGAAAATATTTTCATTAACATAGAAATTAAAGGTACTATGCAGAGTAACGTGGAATCAGGATTATAGCATTTTATATAAGTTAGCTGACGTGAAAACTAATGATTGGTGTGCAGGTCTGTGAGTCTTGAACATGTGTAGTTCAAGAACAGTGTAAACAGAAACTAGAGCAGTCCCACAACGCCTTGGGACCTTGGCTTCTACCTTTCCCTAATCCCCAGTGACTGCCAATCTGCCCACCAATCCTTTAATTTTTTCTTTCTGAGAATTTGATGCAGTTTAAGTGAAATTGAGTCACAGCACTTAACTCTTTCAGACCGCCTCACCCCTCAGCCTGATACCTTTAAGACTTTTCATAGAGTTTCAGTTGTTGCTTATCCCACTTGCTTATTGCAGTCCTTACTGGGCACTAGTATTCCAGTGCTTGTGTTGCTGCTTGATGGACAATTTAAAGTGCTTCTCATTTTTGATGCATATGCATATACTTGCTTTGAATATTTATGCAAAGACTTTGGGTAAATGTAAGTTTTCTTTTCACTTGAGTAAATACCTAGGGAGGGATTACTAGATCATATGACAAGTGTTTGTTTTTTTTTTTTCTAAATGACTTTCTTTTGATTTTTCCTTTATGCTACATGCAAGCTGTAAATTTCTTACATTTTCATGATCACTGTTACAATTTTACTCTTTATTTTAAGGCTTTAAAATTTATCAGTAACTTCTCCCAATGATACAGAGCCATAAAAAGTGTACTTTCACTTAAGTGCTGTTGTTGGCAAAATATTAAATTTGCCCTTTCTCTCCACCCTTATAAATTGTACATTATTTTAATCAGATGACATTTGTTTGTATTTACCTTTGTTCCTTGTGTTTACTAGTTCCTTTATTCACCCCCTTGGATCTCAGGACCTTCTTGGGGTCATTTTCTTTTAAAATGTATAAAAGGTGTTCTTAAGTGGAGATCTCCTGAGGTAAACACTTGGGTTTTGTTTATCTGATACTTAAAGACAGTTTTGCTGGTTTCACAACTCCCTCCTCACCCCCCCACTTTGAAGATAATGTTCAAATGTTTTATGGTTTATAGTTTGAAATATGAAAAGTCATAATTTTGTTCCTTTTTTCTTGATTACTTTTAAGATGTTCTCTTTGTTTTTGAGGTTTTATCAAAATGTTTCTAAATGTGGATTTTATTTCTCCTTATTTGATAGGCTCTCCTGCTTATATCTGTGGAGATATGCCTTTCATTGGATTTGAAACATTTTAGCCATTATCTCTTCAAATATTGCCTCCTCACCATTCTTTGAGTTTTCTCTGAAAAGCAAAATTATTGATTAGGTATATGCTATTGTTTACGATACCATCTCCCCTCTCCCGCTGTGCTGGGTTATTTCTCCTCATTAATCCTCTCTATTATGTGTCTGGGCAGCTTTTTGTTGAATTTTTAATGTCCACATTTAGAATTTTTCATTCCAAAAGTTTTGAAATTTGATTTGCTTGTTATTTCTGATAATTGAACATTTCTTGCTCAGCTTCATTCCATTTACTTCAGTGAAGTCTATACTAGGTTGTATTTTGAATGTGGTAATTGAAGCATCAAGTCTTTTGGGAAAGGTACAAATTTTATTTTTACTAACTGAAGTTTACTCATTTGTTAGGTGTTGCTTGTGAGGTTTTACTTAATCTAATGTTTGCAAATCATCTTGAGAGACTTTACATGTTGATTTCTGGGATCCAGGGGCACTAGCAAATTTGACACCGCTCTCTGTTCCCCACTCAGAGGCTTAACCTTTAACAGGAACGTTTGCTTCTCTCTCCTCTTGTCTTAGCTGTTGGTGGTAGTTACCTTCTCAGGGTGGGCAGGGGCACTTGGAGGTTTCCCTTTCTGGGAATGCCAGCAGTGTGTTCACAGTTAGTTTACTCTTTTCTGGTAACCTGTGGAGTGACTGCCATAGTTAGCAGAGGAGTCTTTATCAGATTCCTCCGACTGCAGTAGTCCTGAAAGTAGAAATTTCTGAGTCTACGCAAAGGGCCAGTCTAAGTACCTTTTTTTTTTTTTTTTTTTTGAGACTAGTCTTGCTTTGTTGCCCGTTGCCCGGGGAATCGCAGGCTCATGTTTGCCCGGGGCACCACGAACTCAAGCGATCCCCAGCTCAGCCTCCCAGGTAGCTGGGATTACAGGCGCGCACCACCACACCCAGCTATTTTTGGAGACTAGGTCTCACTATGTTGCCCCATGGGTCTCTGTCCCCCTGGTGGGTCTTCAAACCCTGACTCAAGCCTTTCCTAGCTTGGCCTCGGCACCCTGCCGGGCAGACACAATCTTTTCAAATTTAAATTTTAAGAAAGATGTCACAGATTTTAGACTAATATGTTTATTTTCTTATTTATTGTTTCTTAGGATGATGTATTAATTTCTGTTTTCTGTGATTCTGTAATTTATAAAAGTTTCATTTTTGTGTAGGGACTGAAAGTGTTCAATGTTTTGTAGTAAATTAAGCTAAGGTAAAATTTATATGTCAATGGAGATCCAAAGCAATTTGGCCAGTATTTTAGTTGGTAATAATTTTGGTGTATGGGATGCAGTGGTTCTTCACTAAAGAGATTTAATTTCCTCTGTATGGGAAAGATTCAGCAATACCTGGAAAACTTTTCATTGTTGCTGCTGAGTTGAGAATGTTATTGACATTTAGTGCATAGAGGTCAGAGACGCAGCTCTGTATCCTATGAAGGACAGGGCCATGTCCCCCTGTTCCCATAGTGCCTGCCTCCCCAGCACCTGAAGAGAATATCTGACCCAGAATCTAACTGATAACCTAAGTTGGAAAATCCTGTGATTTACAGAAATGAATACAGGGTATTGATGTTGGTGGGTAGTGTTCAGAAAGTTTTCCCAGGTTTTATAGAAAAACTGAAGGGAAGAAAGAAAAGCTTATCTCCTATTTTTTTCTCTTACATCTTCAGCAGAAGCATTCACATATATAAAGTCAGAACTGAATGTCCAAATTTTGATCACTACTCTTCATCACTTGAATTTTTTATTATTTCTTGCTATTTTTTCCCCTTTTACAAAATAATACAGATTCATTGTGAAAAACTTTATAGGAATAAAAAATAATAAATAGAAAAAATTCTGTTACCTGTGTGCAAAAGACTTAATGTTTTGGGCTATTTGGTGTTTTACTCTTTGCAGATAATTTGTGTGTAATTCTGAGAATACTGTGTAATTTTCCTTAAAAAAAAATTGAAACAAGCACAAATATGCATAATACACAGTTTTTATAATTTTTTAAATTACTTTTCCTTTGGTGTGGAAATGTTTTTTTTGTTATGAATAGTGTTTGATGAGCCTCTTGTACGTCATTAGCTAGCTTTATTTCAGACTCCTTTTTTTAGAATTGATACCTAAATAGGTATTTATTAGTGGGTTAACTGGCATGAGTGAGGTTCTTGATCCAGATGGCTGAATTTACTCCAGCATCAATTCTGCCCATCCTCACTGCACACTCATCCCCATTCTACTTCCAGACTTTAGTAGAATGTCTTCAGTTTTTCACTGAACTGTTTTATAGTGAACACAAAATCCATGTACAAAGGTTCGGAAGCTAAGAAAAAGCCCTTGTACAGCCTTGCGTTGAGAATACAGTTAATCTGACTGAATCATTAATGGACTATAGGAGCAACTAGGGAACATAGATGTAAAATTGCTTTGGAGTTACTTATGACCTTAGAGAGTATGCCTGCCAGTTTTGTGTATTGAAACCTATACTTGTAGGGTGAAGTGCATTGAGAGAGCTAGTTCAAGGAAGTCTTGTAATAATTCTTGTTAAGTGGGAAAGAGTAGCCTTTTATAAAAACTTAATGAATACATCCTGGTTGTATTTAAAGGTTCAGAGTTTAGTTCATTTATGTAAGTAAGATGAATATCTCCTTGTGTAAATAAATTCGCGATGAGTGGATGAGCTACGTACTGTACTGTTTTCATGAGACTACATCTTTAAATGCAACATTAAAAAAATCCAGGGGTTTCCAGTTTAATGATTTGAGAAGAGTAAAATTACTTGCTTCAAAATTTGTCATCAGAACACAACCTCTTAGCAGTGTTTGACATTTCCTCTTTTTTTATTTTTATTTTTTACCTTTTTCACTTTTAAGAGGATTCTGCATGGGAGGTTGAAAGGTGAAGCGTTGGCTGGAACAAGATGGGAGTGTGGAGCGAGGAGAGAGAGTCACTAAGTGAGAGGAAGGGAAAGGAGAACAGGAATTTAAAAGGACTAATTTCTTTCTAAATTATGTTGGAGCAAGATAATCTATGCATACATATCATAAATTAATAAGCTTCCCTGGAAATGGTGAGTTTTTGTTTTTATATGAAATTGGAAAATAAAGTCATGCTTTAAGTGAGCAAAAATGACTTGCCTAAATTTTCACTTTATAAGATGTTTAATCTTTAAAACCTTAATTTTTGATGTAGGTTAAAGTAATTTATACTGCACTTGTTTCTTCTCACTGAAGTTTGAAAATTTTACTAGATTGATGATGACTGTGTTCAGTTTCTCTTAGATGTAATCCTTTTCCCTGTATTTTATGACTTAGCAAGAGTTAGAAGGAAAGTAAATTCTTAGATCAAAATGTAAACAAAACAAAGCCCACCTAGTATGTCTTCACTTCAAAGTTTGGAAAAGTTAAAATATAATGTGTCATAATTCGAAGCATGAACTGAAAGGCATACAATCTGTCAGGTAAAAGAGGGAGAGAAAGGAGCATTAGGATGTGAAAATTGAGAAAATTGTTAATCCTGAATTCTGTTGTTTTCACTTAAAATATTGTGACTATCTGGAGTATCCACATTATAACTACCGGATAATGCTTCCAAATAGTTTGGAAAGACTCCTGGTTCCTGTATTACTGTAAACCTCTCATTTGGTGAGCATGGATGATTGCAAAGTTTTGACAACTCTAAACTTACTACTAATCCACTCTGGATTCCAGAGGGCAATACCTCAAAGTAGTTTTAGGAAACTTTGCGTAGATTACTTCTTTCTTTGCGGATATTATTTAACTCTGTTCTTTATGGGTGGAATAGGGTACTTTGTGATGCTTAGGCAAAATGTTTACAGTTCTTACTCTCAAGTATATTTCTATTCAGTTTTTCATGTGGATGATGAAATATTATCAAGAAACTAGGAGACATATCGCTACAGAAAGGGCTTCGAAAGTTGTAAAAGGCATTTAATTATGAGTCCAGCTATTTCTCTTTTTTTTTTTTTTGAGACTAGGTCTTGCTGTTTTTGCCCGTGGAACTGCAGGCTCACGTTGCCCAGGGTACCACAGACTCAAGCAATCCCCAGGCTCAGCTTCCCAGGTAGCTGGGATTACAGGCACACGCCACCACACCCAGCTATATTTTTTTGGAACTAGGTCTCGCTAGGTGCCCCTGGCAGGACTCAAACCACGAATTCTTGGTCCCAGCCTTTGGAGTCCAACCATTTCTTGAATCCCTTCTTGAACAGTTGCTGTGTCCTGAAGTGATTGAAAATATCCTTTATTGTAAGTCCATATTTAAATTTATGAAGAGATGGGACTTAAAAAACTAATAACCTTAGTTTTCAGTACTCTAAGCCCCCACACTTAAAAATAATAGTCATTTAATTAGACTGTATAGCTCCAAACTTAGCACATTGCTGTCTCTTTAAGAAATATGAAATTACTTAAAACAATTACTTTGGGATTCTTTGTCAAGTTCTGTATAGTTTCTCCGTGCATTGAAAAACAATATATATATATATATATTTTTTTTTTTTTAGAACCTCGTGTGTTTTATGACTGCTGTGTGTTCTTAGACAGTTACTGAATTTATCCCTACTCTTATTCCCCTCTCCCCCAGTTTTATTGAGGTATGATTGATATGCATCACTGTGTGAGCTGATGTATACGGCAAAATGGTTTGACTGAACATTATATTGTGAATTTACCTTTGAGTATGCTGGTGTGAAGCTTAGTAAACATAACCTTGACATATCTATTGTGGGGATTATAGTTTAAGATAAAATTTAAATACCTTTAGTCAATGGAATAAAAATACTGTACCAAATTTAAATGTGCTGATTAAAATGTTTTGCATTTTGTATAATTTAAAAAATACGGGATATAATAGTGAATTTTTTAAAATATGTTTATCTTTTAGGCGAGGGTTAAATCCTCCACACAGGGTGAAATCTATCTCTATGACGACATTCACACAACAGGAAATTGAATTCCTGCAAAAACATGGAAATGAAGTAAGTATTTTTATAGTTTTCAGTTTTTTTGTAGGCAGTTATTTTAATGTTTCAAATTTATATAGAATAGCAAATTTCACTTTTTATATTGTGTGTTTAGATGTTTTAGACTTCCTATTTTAATAATGTATTTAGAATTAATATCTACTCCACAAATACTTTGCCTTAAACCTGAGGTGAAACATATTGTTAAAACTTCATCAGTGTTGAATGGGAAAAGACTGTTTCTCCAAAATAACTGATCATTAGTTTTTGGTTTAAAAGATTAAGGAAGGCAATTTTCACAATCTTTTTCTTTCAAAAGCAGCAGCTCACTGCCCTTCTCCCTCTTTTTCCTAATAAACCTGACTTTTAAAAATGTAATAAATAATAACAAGGCTAAGAAAGAGACAATTAGTTTGTGGTTCTTTCTGTATAGTAAGCTTTTGTCAGGCTGTTTGATCAGCTTGCATGTGAGTGCCCCTCCTTTTTATTTCATCTTAACTGTAGAAGGTGAATGTGGTATTTGACGTTGAGCAGGTGCTCAGTAAGGAGGAGGTAAGTAGTTCTGAGAAGACATTCTAGTCTCATGGGAAAATGATACAATTTGGAATTTTTCTTTCTCTGCTTTAATGGGTTTCTAGCAGTTCCATTCTGACTTGTTTCTGTATGTTTTTTTATTCCATGTTTTATTATTTGTAAAAGTGGAAATGGGGATGTAAAGGTTTAAAAAATAAAATTAACAACAAAGAAAGTGGGCATATGTTACTGTCTTGTTATTTGTTTATTATCTATTATTATGAGCCATTCTACCCAGTTGATTGATAGAAGATACTGTTATTTCAAAAGAAATTCTTATCACTTTCTAAAGAAATTAATACTTTCACTATTCTGTTTGCATGTTTTTCATAAAAGGGACAGAAAAGAAGTGTTAGATTTTTTCTTTTATTTCAGTTTTCTCTTATATCTTCCGAGCATGTTTTACAGGCATTTTGCGCTCTTCCTCTTTCTTTTTTTATAATTTGATAGTAATATTTTAAAGTTGTAATGGTTATATATTACTTTGGGGTTGCTTAGTGATAGTTATATTACTTTAAAATAGTAATACTTGAAATGTTTTTGGTTCTAAAATAGTGAAAATGTGTAAATTCACAATTCTGAAATACATGATATGGAAATGTGAGCACATTTCAAAAGAACTGAAAAATGAATAAAATGTATTTTGAGTAATCAAGTTCCAGACTGATGTGGGTTCATTATTGGGAAATCCAAAGCTAGGTGAAAAGGCAGGTTTTTAATCACTGTAAGTATAAAATAATACACAATTGAACAAAAACAATATAAGAAAGTAGAATACAATTTAAGCTATCTGTAAAGTTTGGAATTGACCTCATGTTGCAAACTATAAATTACTTTCATAAAAAGTTGACATCTATTATGAAAAATTTATATACATATGTACTTTTAAATTGTTTTTAAATGTAGTACGTTTTTCTTACATCATTGTTCATTTTGGACAGTGTATGATTTCTCTCCTCAAGTATCTTGCTGTAGTCTCCCTTTATCAGAGCGACCATAGTTCATCCCCGTATTTTCTTGTGCCCTTCCCTCCTCTTATTGTTTTCACCCTTTCCCTGCCACCCCCTTCCCCCTTGGGAATCTCTCACATCTATGGTCAGTGTTCAAGATTTGTCTTTGTTTCACCCTTTGTTTGATTTTTCTGTATTCCACATATAAATGAAATCATCTAATAGCGACCATTTTCCTTCTTACTTATTTTGCTTAGCATCAGTCCTTCCATTTCCATCCATGTTGCCACAGATGTCAGTGATTTCATCTGCTTTGATCATTGAGTAGGATTTCAGTAAATATATATGTAATCACATGCTCTTGATCCCTTCATCTTTTGATACATTTAAGTTGTTTCTATATCTTAGCTATTGTTAAGTAGTGCTGCAGTAAACATAGGGGTGCAGGTTTCCTTTCAAATTAGGTTTTTCTGTGTGTTCCTTTGGTCAATTCCAAGACATTTAATAGCTGGGTGATATGACATCCATTTCTAGTTTAAACCTTCGCACAGCTTTCTGTAGTGACAGGACCAGCTTACATTCCCAGTATAAGAGGCTTCCTTTTCTCCACATCCTCACCATTACTTGTTTCTGTTTGTTTTTTAATGTGGCTCATTCTCACAGGTCTGAGGTGGTATCTCATTGTGAGTTTGATTTGTATTTCCTGATAATAAGTGATGATAAGCATTTTTTTCATATGCCTGCTGGCTATTTGCGTTTTTTCTTTGGAGAAGTGTCTCTAGTTCTTCTGCCCATATTTTGATTGGGTTGTTTGGTATTTATGGTGTTGTTCAATTGTATGAGCTCTTTACATATCAGCCCCTTATTGGATATATGTTGTGCAAATACTTCCATTCAGTAGGGTGTTGCTTCATATTGGTTACTGTTTTTTAAGCTTTTTAGTTTGCTATAGTCCCACCTCTTTATATTCCCATTTGTTTTCCCTGCTTTTAGGAGGAAATCTCAAAGGTGTTTCTGAAGTTTATGTTGTGTATATGTGCTGCTGAAGCAAACACGGAAGTTTGTGTTATGGAGTGTTTCGCATGTGCTTTCTTTTATATATTTCATGGTTTAAGTCTTATACCCAACTTTTATCTGTTTTGAGTTGATTTCTGTGCATAGTGTGAGATAGTTAAATTTCACTCTTCTGCGTTTGTTGAAGAAACTTTCCTTGTTCTAGTGTATGTTCTTTGCTCCTGTGGTGCAGATTAACTGACCATGTGTATATGAAGTTTCATTTTCTGGGCATTCAGTTTTGTTCCATTTCAGTTCTATCCCATTGATCTATCTGTATGTTTTTGTTTCAGTACTATGCTGTTTTATTTATTATAGCCTTTTAGTATACTTTAAAGTCTGGAATTATACTCCCAGTCTTCCCTTTTCGGTCAGAAGTGCTTTGGCTATTTTGTGATCTTTTATGATTCCATGGGAATTTAGCAATATTTGTATGCTTTCTTTGAAGAATGCTACTGAGATTTTGACTGGAGTATTATTAAATGTGTAAATGGTTTTGGGTAGAATGACCACTTTGATAATGTTGTGTCTTCCAATCTGTGAGCAGGAATATCTTTCAATTTTTTTTTTTAAACAATTTTTGAAATGTTCCTTATCTAGATCCTTCACCTCCTTTGTTAGGTTTAGTCCCAGTTATATAATTTATTTATTTATTTATTTGGCTGCAATTATAAATGAAATAATTTCTTAATTTAATCCTCTTCAGACTGACTTTTGCATATAGGTAGACAACTGATTTTTGTGTATTGATTTTGTAGCCTACCACCTTGCTTAAACTCATTTGTTTCAATTACTTTTTCTGTGGATTTTTTGGGGTTCTCTGTCATATTATCTACATTTAATGATACCTATTTCTTTTTTCTCAATTTGGATTCCTTTTATATCATTCTCTTGCCTGATTTCTCTAGCTAGGACTTCCAGCACTATGTTGAATAGCAGCGGTGAGATCTTTGTTTACCAGATCTTGTTGGGGGGGGGGCTTTTGATTTTACTCACTGAGAATCATGCTAACTGTGGATTTGTTATATGGCTTTTACTGTGTTGCGATCTGTTTCTTTTACCTGAAGTTTTTCAAGGACTTTCATCAAGAATGCATGTTGACTTTATCAAATGTTTTCTTAGCATCTGTTGATAAAATCCTTATAATCCTGGTTTTCAGCTATCTCTTTGTTCACGTGGTGGTATGGGGATGACTTTTGGATGATGAACCATTCTGTGTCAATCAATCCCAGTTGGTCATGGTATTTATTCTTTTTGATCATTGTTGGATTTGGCTTGCTAAGATTTTATTGAGAATTTTAGCTTGTATGTTCATTATGGAGCTTGACCTGTAGTTTTCCTTTCTTTGTGATGTCTTTGGTTTGCATATTAGTGTGATGTTGGCGTTGAGGTGCTATCATACATCTTCTGCATAAATGTTTGTATCTGAAGATGAGTGTTTCAGATGAAAAGCTATAAAGTGCATGGCTGTTCACAGTGGTCTGCGTCTTCTGCCTTGCATGGCTGCCATGATTTGGGGTTGCTGTGGGCTTATGCAGGAAAATGCCCTGACTGTGGAGGGTACGTTTAATGTGCGCCGCAGAATCAACCTTCTTTCTGTGTGTTCCGCATGTTCTCCCAGACATTTATCTGAATGTGTATAACATACATATATGTGTATTTATCTATGTCTATGTTCTATGTATATAATATGTGTGTATAGTTACTCACACATAGAAAATATGTATGTATATGTGTGGAAATAGCCTGCGTTTAAGTTCCTTCTGAGTTAGAAATTCTCTTTTGCGTGTTTGCGTTGTGCACAAGTGACTATCAAAGTCAGTGCTGTCAAATCCAGAACCAGGTAGGAAGAGACTACTAGCTGACAAGACATCCATGCAGGGATGCTGTTGAGAGCATCCATTCAAGCAATGGCTTTAGCATGTTGTATATCTAGGAAAATTCTCACTTTCCATCCAGAATTCTGTTAAGAATTGTTCATTCTTTTGGAAAATCACAAAATAATGGCAACTCCACTCCTGGTATTTGAATCACTGATAGGATACATTATATCTGCATTGGTAGCTGTGGTAAATGGTGTTACTACTATTTATAAATGTATTGTTAATATTTACAATAGGTTTTTTTCTTCATTCTTGAAGCAGAAATTCATTGATCTTCTTTTGTGTGTCAGGAACTGACCAAGGACTAGGCTTCCATCATGAGCAAAACAAGTGATTCCTGCTGTTCTGGAAGACTATCTCGCAGGGCAGAGAAACAGTAAAAGTGATGGTTTTCCATTCTATTTTGGTGTAAACATAAGAAAGGACTTGAATTTAAAGTGTACATACACATGGGATTGTGGAGACAGTATTATTGAGCTTAAATAATAATAGCAGTTGGCAGTTTTTATAGTGAGACCATGTCCATCCCATTAATAAGTGCCTGAGTTAAGTTCTGCTCATTGCTTCAGAGTCCATAACTACCTTGTTGCTTATAGCAAGAGTTGGCAAACTGTTTCTATAAAGGGTCAGATGGTAAATATGATAGGTTTTATAGGCCACCGACGATATCTGTTGTATATCCTTGTTTGAAATTTTTTTTTTTCTTCTGTAACCCTTTAAAAATGTAAAAACCATTCCTAGAGGCAGTACAAAAGCAGGTCACTTACTCAGTGTTTGATCTGTGGTATTCCAGAATTTCAGTACTTGGAATACATAATCTTATAACCTGGTTTCTCTTCCTAGTTGCTTTTTTCCTTCATTCCTAAATTGTTTAACTGCAGTGATCTTTTATTTTCTATATATGTTGTCAGTATTCCAATTTTCTTGCCGTTTTGCTCATTCTGCTTTGTATTTTATGAGCCTTTTTTCCTAGTCCTATCAGAATTTTTACTCTTCCAACAAATCTTTCAGGAATAATTTTACCTGACTTGGACTAAAAACCGTTTGGATTTTAAACTTTTCTTTAAAATTGCATATTCACTGCAAGATTGTACATTATTTTTATTGCTTTCGTAGTTTCTTCAGTATTAGTCTTAGTACCCTCATTATCATTAAGCATTTCCATGGCTTGATTCTTACATAGTTTTACAATATCGGAGCAATGGAAATGTGTAGGTGTGTGTATATTCAAGAGAGTTTCAAAATTTATTTCCATGTGAGTGAGTTTTAAAACTTTTTTTATTATTGGAATTACCTGATATGAAAAATAAATGTTTATATACTTGTTTTGGTAAAAATTCCCCACACTAGATGGTGGGGTGGGCACAGGAATGTCTGTCTGCATTATTTCAGCAAGATCCCCTTGTGATTCTGATATTGGTGACCATAGCTCACCCTTAGAAAACCACCTTAGCTACTAAAGACTCAGACTTTAAGACTGAAAACAGTGTGAGGGCTAGTTTCAGTACCTCTAATTAACAAATTGTGTCTCCTTGGAAGACTACTTTTACCTGAGCTTTATTAATTCTTTTATAATCTTTGGGAAAGTAGCTGTTCTCCTTCTATCATGAGAGTGATTTGAAGATTGTGTTGAGAAATATTTTGAAAACTGATATATTATGTAGATGCAGGATTTTGGTTTTATGTGCAAAGCCTCTTTTTCAATTGATTTGTGAGCCCAGGAACTGAGTGTTTGGAACTAAATTTGATGACATTAATTTAATAGAAATTTAACAAAATTTCTATTGGTGTGATGGTATTAATGTGAAAAATTAATTCAGTAATAATAGTAAAATTCAGGGTTTTTTTAAAGCTGTAGTAATGTAGTTATTTGAGAGCACAGCTTCCTAGTGGTGAGACATTTGAGGCTTAAAACTAAAATGTTAAGGCACATTCTATTGCGTTGCTTTAGATGATACTTGTTTTTACATGTATATGAAATGTACATTCGTTAAAGTGGTCTTTAAAATACTCAGTGCTTTACTCAGTGCTTTACTTGTTGGCTTTTAGAGAAATATCTATTGATTAACCAACCAAAAGGATGTAGGAAATGTTATCTTTGTTTTGTACATAAAGCAGGTCCTTTTGAATGATGAATTAAAACCCCCAGAGTATTGTAGGAAGAGCTAGATGTTAGTTTGTAACTACTCTGCCTTTATTTTAATTTCTTATTGCATCACTATGGCAGGGAACATTCTCTTTTTCTTTTTAGCTCTTTGTCTCAACCTGGCTTTTTTTTTTTTTTTTTTTTTTTTTTTTTTTTTTTTTTTTTTTTTTTTTTTTTTTTGTCTATGTCTCGTTATTTTTGCCCATGGAACCACAGGCTCTCGTTGCCCCGGGGGGCCACAGACTCCAGCAATCCCCAGCCTCAGCTTCCCAGGTAGCTGGGATTACAGGCACACACCACCATGCCCAGCTATTTTTTTGGAACTAGGTCTCGCTATGGGCCCCAGGCGGGACTCGAACTGCGATCCCTAGCTTCGGCCACTTCATAGGCTGAAGCTTACAGGCACGAGCCACAGTGCCCGGCCAACCTGGCTTCTTCTTAACGCTTACCTTTTATGTTTCTTGGCATTAAGTATGTTATCTTTCAAAAAGTTTCACTTGCATCTAATTAAAAATACAAACTGTTAGACTTTTTTTTTTTTTTTGCTTTTTGCTTATTATGAGATTAACTAAGTAGACAGGGTATAGCAAACTGCCATCAGCTCTTGGCCCTTTCCCCCTCTTAGTTTTTTAGAAGCAATCCAATGCATCAGATCTCCTCTGTACCATCATCCACTGTTGTCTAAAATGTAAGGACTTTATGAAGAATATAACTATCAAAAACTAATAATGACCTAGTTTTCTAGCCAGTTTTAGATTGCCTTTGGTTTCATAAATCACTCCCACCCCCACCCTGCTCCCACTTTCATTAACACTTTGAGTGATGATGTACTTTAGGCCCACATGTTGGGAATGGCTATGGCCTTTGAAGTTCTGTATTGTTGATAAAGGATTGGAGGTGATACAGACCACAGTGTAACTTGCGGAGACTTGACTAGCACTAGGTTTGGGAGGACTGTATCACTTTCTCTTTGGGCTAGAGCCTGGTGTGTGTTAGGACATTGGGGAGGGGAACTTCAGATCAGGTGGCTACTGTCATTTGGGGGCCCTGCTAGCTTAAGTTCCTAGGAAATAGAGCAGCTTAGATAACTCCTAATGTGAGTTAGAGTCACAGCACTAGCAGCTCCTACTTCACATCTTAGTTGTAGTTTCTTCTACTGCTCTGGCATCAGCTGCTGCTCAAGCTTCTGAAAATTGATGCTGATTTCTTAGTACAGAGCAGGAAGACTGTTTGGTTGCTAGGACAGCACCTGGCATTCAGCTTGACAACAGAGGATGCCATCTGGTTTGTGCGGTGCTTTATGAGCTGGTAAGAAAAAACTTGAAACAAGCTAGGGTGCATGTAATTATTAGGCATTGGTAATGATGCTGAAGGCTTTTGGGTTAGCTTTCATTAGATAGGAGTAGCCAAAGGTGCTTGGCAGGAACTTCTTGAAAATTTAGATAATATATTCTATTGGAACCACCAGTTCCTCAAGGGCGATGATCC
>PVHY01022372.1:0-22485 GCA_004024945.1 Uropsilus gracilis
ATTCACGACCCCCATCGCCCCTGCCCAGCCCTGAAAACACAGACCCCAAAAGCTTGGGTGGAGTCTCGGGAAGCAAAGACAGCACAGACACGAGAGGGGCCAAAGGCAGCGGCAACAGAACGTAAGATCCTAGGCCCACGCTTGGCAGAGCGTTAGCACCCAAGAGGCACCCGTTGGCGGTCTGCAGAGAGGACCTGAGGCGAACGGGTGAGGAGTGAGTGGGCAATAGTGACCTACATTTTATGACATTTTACTGCTTCTGAGATGTGTTTGGCTAATTACTCCATTTACTCTTCACAACGCTCATGTAAAAGGCAGGGTTTTCAGGTCAGATTTTATAAATGATGAATTTGAGGTGTTAAGAGGTTTAAATGACTTATTCAAAGTCACTGGAGTGGCACCACGAAAATTCTACCTGGGTCCCATGCCACTGTCATCTCCGTAATCACAGAACATCAGTACCAGTACTGACGCAGCAGAAACCCCAATGGGGCAGAAGCGGCTCCTTGATTCCTCTATCTCCGATGGGGGTGCCTCTGAACATCAGTACCAGTACTGATGCAGCAGAAACCCCAATGGGGCAGAAGCGGCTCCTTGATTCCTCTATCTCCGATGGGGGTGCCTCTGAACATCAGTACCAGTACTGACGCAGCAGAAACCCCAATGGGGCAGAAGCGGCTCCTTGATTCCTCTATCTCCAATGGGGGTGCCTCTGCTTCCACCTCAGTGTTCAGTTGGATGCAAAACAGGGAACATTTTGTTCAGACTACTCTTTGCCGTGGAGATTATTAACATCACACCCAACTACCTAGAGAACAACCTATTTGTTTAGACAGTCTAAGTGTGAAAGAATCCTTGTAGCGACAGCTGTGCTCTAAAATGCTGCCATGAAGTCAACAAGCTGTAACCTTAAGCCAAATTCCACTATTGAAATTTAATGTGATGAAACAGGTTACTGCCTTTTCATGAACTGAAAATGCACAACAGTCTGGTACAAAGTGTTAAGATTGATATTTGCCCTCTGGGTAAGATCAATCCCCTGTCCTCAAGTAGTTATAGCTTGCTTGCATTGTTCCACAGAATATTGACACTGCTGCCAATTGCTGAAATTGAATCTTGTAGATATCACCAAAGATTATGGTTATGAACATTAGCATTATTAATGTTAGCAATAGCTGTCAATGAAGCCAACATCTGGAAGTTTGCAGAGGCAGCAGTCCAGCTCAGGAAAGTAAGACAGAGTAGTATGATGTGCATATCTATATGTGCATCAAAGATTGTTGTCATACAATAAGAAGTGAACGAAAGCTGGGGTATGTAAGTGATCAGCGTATGTAAGTTATCAGTATGTAAGTTATCAGGAGCTCCCAGACTCGGATTTTGCAAGAGAAATCTATGTCCTAGAAGAATCACTGATAAAAAATGCTGTTGTACGTTGGTCTCAGTGTTTTTGGGCTATATCAGAAGTCAGAATATGCAAAAGCCAGCCCCAAATTCATTACGTGGAGAAGACTCCACCCAGACTACTAAGTGGAATGACAAAATGTTCCATGTAACCATTAAGCAGAAAGGACTAACTTCTTGGGGAAAGATTGATGACAGAATTGTTTTGAAATATCTCTCTCCCTTTACAGAAATCAACACAAAAAATGATTTAGCCGTTTTGAATATCTGAATTGCAAAATTACACTCTACTTTTTAGTATTTCTGATCTGTTATCACGGTAGCATTTATCCCATAGCAATCCTATGCTCCACAGAATCTACGGAATATTGAAATTTTCTGCAAATGCCCATCAAAGAAAATAGGTCGTCAGCCTTCTAGGATTGAAACTATTTTCAAAATGATACAAAGTAATTTAAAAGGAAATTTCACCTTGTAAATTGGCTAGTGTAGAAACAAGGAATCATTTTTGATAGAAAGGGTGTTCAAAATGATCTTCAAATTTTACTGTGTCTGCAACTACCATTTTTTTTTATCTGCAAAGACTGGATCGAATTAATTTCAAACTAGTGAAAATGACAATAGCAGTGGCAATGAAGCAATGAGTCTTGGTCTTGTCTTTGAAATGAGAAAACTTAAGATAATAGTGATTCATTTTCTCTAAAGGCAGTTATTGTACAGTTACCTTTTCTAGGTGCTGAAGAGACAAATAAGGCATGTACCACTCTACAAAATCAGAGCAAGACCGAGAATAATGGTCATCCTGAAGGCAAGCGTATTAGCGTCACTTCATTAGAAATGGGTAAAGCCAATTCTCTGGTCACTAGCTTTTATTTTCATATTTGTGTGTTTCAAATAAATGAGAGATTTAATTTTGCATGTGTATATTTTTATTTAGATTTATATTTTATTGCTGACACTTAAAGCTAGATAGCTTTTATTTTCTCTACATATGAAATTATCTCACATGGATATAGCTTTAATCCTTTGGTCAAAGAACGCTTAAAACTTTTCCTTGATTTTCAACTCAGCGTTATAGTTCTGAGTTTTACATAATTTTTCTAAACTCTAGTTCTCCATTTTTATTTCTGTTCTCATTTTATTTTCAGTTTTATGATCTAGATACCTAAAAGACACATAAAAGAATTTAATTTAAGTAAGAAAATTACTCATTCCTAGAACAAAACTTTTTTGGTTTATTTTTATGTTTGCATTACTTTATTTCTAAATCTCAGTGATTGCAACTGTTGACTGTACTTGACTACCAAATGACCAATACTAGGTGGGGTAAAATGTCATATGCAGCTGTACCTTGAACTCACATGTGAATAGGAGAATTACAAACTGACAAAGGATTTCTCCTTCCCTATCACTCTTTTCCTTTCTTCCTTCCTTCTTTAGTTTCTTATTCCTTCCCTTCTTCCCTCCTTCCTTTCTTCCTTCTTTCCTCTCTCCCACCTTCCTCTCTCCTTTTCTCTCCTTTTCCCTCTTTATTCCTTTCTTACTTCCTCTCCTTCGCCCCCACCTTCTTTCCACCTCCCTCCTTCTTTTCTTTTATTCATTCATTTTTAGTCTCCAGCCTGGAATACAATCTATATTGATTTATATTCCTAATTTGTACCAGTAGTTTCAAGCAAATCTGAATTAACTACCAATCCAATTCCATTTATTATGGTGGTATTTTACTTCACCCTCAAATCTTGACATTCTCCAAGAATGTGCTCAGGTAGCACTACCCCCAATCAAATTCTGAGCAGCAAGAAGCATATAAGAGACAAACTATACTGCAACATGTGAGTGCCCTAGAGGGGCTATGTGTACCATGCTGAGATAATATTAAGGAAGGTACTTATCTTAACTCAGGAAGTTTGGAGGCCTTTCTATCAGAGGCAACACTTGATTTGGTATGAAATAGTAAAGAGGAATTTACTAGATGGATATGACAGGGAGACAAGGTATCCTATTCAGAAGGGAGTAGGGAGAAATGGGTTTCATCCAATTAATAGCATCAACAAAACAGATTGGCTGCATTAGTAGATATTTTGTACAATTTTATTATTAAGGACATAGTCCTATAATCAGTATAACCCCACTTGAAGAAGTTAACTGAGATATACAGAAGGTCATATTGAGGCCATGTTGACAGGATTTTGTACTTCATCTGAAAGGACAAGACAGCAATGCTGACCATCACACACTGTAGTTCACACAGTGCTGTCCAAGCAAGAATGTGGGTGTGGACTATCCTCATTATGACCCAAGAAGATCCAGATGGCCAGGTTTCTGGGAAGTAGTTTAAAAATTGGTATTAATGTATATCTGTGTTCCAATTCATGAGATTTGTTTTATCTGTATTGTAATATCAGAGGGCTCGTGTTGGATACTACTTGAGACATTCAAATATCTTATTACACCTCCAATAATGCTGATGAATACCCTCAACTATATATGATATTTTCTTCTAGGAGCAAAAAGGTATATTTTTATATTTATATCAGATGTTTTCCTTTACCCAAACTATTGATATCTACACTTAAATCACTGAAATACCTCCCAGGTTGCATGCATTATGAGTTAAGTTTTTATATAATTTTATGTGCTATTTATTGCCTACTTTTTATGTTTATATAAATAAAGACTGGCACTCCATTCATAGAACAGGTGTGTAGGTACATAAAACTGTGAAAAAAATTCATTATTTATTTCTCTATCTCCTTTACATTTTAAAGATGGAAATGAAAAATCATAAACTCTGGAAGAAAGTGATCCCAAAAGACCTACATGAAATGAGATTCAAATATTTTAAAACTGTAGAATTATATAGCAGGAACCTATCTTAAAAGTACTTTACATATGTTTTCTAATGTTGAATATAGGATAGTGAACTTAAACAATGCTCTAACATCCTCCAGGTGTTTTAGTTACTGCAGAATTCCTGAGGTTAGAAAATAGTAGCTTTCAGACTCTGAGATTCATGTTTCTTGCTGATATTAATTGTCAATACCATTACAGAACTTAATTTTCTTAAAAATAATCAAAATACCATAGGTTTAGAGAGTCCTCAGAAATTAATTTTCTTCCAAATGGGTAGAACCCTTGTTTTCTGCACAAGGTTTAAACCATTGGCTTTTATAAAGACATGGACATATTGAAAATTAAAGGATAATTCAAAAACCATCTTCAAATTTTCATCTTTCTCCCTAAATACATGACTTTTATTCCTAAATGTAATATTATTCTATCTTGACACAATCATTACTCTAATATTATATTAAAATTTAATTAAATTGGGGCATTATGTATAGAAATGATACAGGGAAGTTTTTCAGCAACATAATCATTCTAAAGTAAAGAAACCTCATTACTATCTGGGAAAGTGCAACATCATTAAAGAATGCTTACAATTTTTTTCAATTGCCAAGGATTCATCTAATTCAAATGGATTATATGTGGGTGATTTTTTTTCCCCTAGGATTTTTGTTGTAAAAAATCAAGCAGGCTACTCAAAGATATGGTGCCATTGGTATCCTACAGCTTGCAATCAACTCAACAGCACTGGCAACAACTTCTATAAAACAAGACATTAAGTTGGTAATCCCCAAATTTGCTACATTTTAGTTTGGTTGAATGCAAGTAGCTGACATTTCTACATTATCTAGCAATTAGCAAGAGGGATCATTCTCCATGTGGAGTACTATTCAATGAATATATCAGGACACAGGGGAAATTTTTTCCTAATTATTTAGGTTCTTCTTTAGACTGACAAACACTTAAATAAGCACCAGCAGATTGACAACATTTAAAAAAATTATAATAATGTATACTTTCTGCATACATGGTATAAACCAGTGAGACTGAATAACTCAATCAAGTGGTTTAAATTATCTACTTAAATAACTACATCTAGAGACACAGGACTTTGGGGAGGGGGATCATGATCCAATGGAAGTCACCAAAACAGGCACAATCAAAGGCATGAACTTTGCACAGATTTAAGCTTCTGCCTTCTCCATTAATAAGAGTTAAAGATACAGTTAGGGAGACACAGAGGGAGAGTTTCCTTTACACATGTGAATATCATAAAAGAGAAACCATCACTCAGCTTCAGAGTCCCTCATATGATACCATCCTTAAGCTAAAGAGACACATTTCAGGAGTGGAAGATTCTGTTTCCCTACAATTGTGATTTTGTAAACTGCACTTTAGTTTCTACTGGGTTTCATGTGGTATTGGGCCATTCTTGCCAAAATCACAGAGGAGGGACTATGGAGGCAGAGTATCTGAGCTGCAATCTCTGGTAGCTGCACAACTCTTCTCAAACACTCTGTGTGCTTATCTGCAAAAGAGAAATAAGAATGCCTACCTCCTTCAAAAATCAATCAACATAATAAATCACATCAAAAAGGAGAAAACCAAAAACCATATGATCATATCAATAGATGCAGAAAAAGCGTTTGACAAAGTACAGCAACTATTCATGATGAAAGTCCTAGAAAAAATTGGAATGAAAGGGACATATGTGAACATAATAAAAGTTATATATGACAAACCAACAGCAAATATAATCAATGGGGAAAAACTGAAATCATTTCAATTAAGATCTGGAACCAGGCAAGGATGCCCATTCTCAACACTCCTTTTCAAAATAATACTGGAAATCTCTTGTTGGTAGGGCAATGAGAAGATAAAGACATAATCGGAATTCAAATAGGAAAAAAAGAAAGCTATCATTATATGCACATGATATGATACTCTATGTAGAGAACCAAAAAAAAAAAATCCACAGAAAATCTAATTGAAATAATAAATCAATAAGGTAGTTGAATACAAAATCAATACAATTCATATATGCAAAGAATCAGTCAGAAGAAGAAGAAATAAAAAAAAAAAAAACACTCTATGATGGCACCAAAGAAAATTAAATACTTGGGAATAAATCTAACAAAAGACATGAAAGATCTATACAAAGAAAACTATAAAACATTCTTAAAAGAAATAGAGACATTAAAAAAAGGAAAGACATTCCATGTTCATGGATTGGAAGAATCAGCATTATCAAAACGGCCATACTACCAAAAGCAATCTACTGATTCAGTGCAATTTCAATAAAAATCCCAATGACATTTTTTAAAGAGATAGAACAAAAATTACTGAAATTCATATGGAACAACAAAAGACCCTGAATAGCCAAAACCCTCTTGACCAAGAGAAGAGAGAATGGAAGTATACAATCCCAGACTTCAAACTATACTACAGAGCCATAATAATTAAAGCAGCATGCATGGTACTGGTACAAAAACATACAAACAGACCAATGGATGAGAATCGAGTGTCCAAACATAAAACCACACTTATAAGGTCAACTAATCTTTGACAAAGGGGCAAAAATCATATACTGGAACAAAGACAGTCTCTTCAATAAATGGTGCTGGGAAAACTGGATCAAGACACACACACACACACACACACACACACACACAATGAACCAAGGTAACACCCTCACACCTGGTACAAAAATCAACTCAAAATGGATAAAAGACTTGGATATAAGACCTGAAACCATACAATACATAAAGGAAAACCTGGGCAAAACCCTCCATCAATTATACTTCAGGAATTCATTTCTGGACACATCTATAGCTGGCAAAAAAAAAAAAATGAAGGAAAACATAAACATCTGGGACTACATCAAACTAAAAAGCTTCTGTACAGCAAAAGAGACAATAACCAAGACAAAAAGACACCCAAGCAACTGGGAGAAAAATTTTGCCCTCCATACAAGTGATAAGTGTCTGGTAACAAAAATCCACAAAGAACTCACACAGCTTAACAAAAACAAAGCTAAAAGCCCAGTCAAAAAATGGGGAGAAGAACTAAAAAGACATTTCTCCAAAGAGGAAATAAAGATGGCCAAAAGGCACATGAAAGAATGGTCCACATCTGTAGTAATCAGGGAAATGCATATCAAAACCACATTGAGATACCATCTTACACCAGTAAGAATAGCCTGTATTTAAAAAAAAAAAGTTCAACAACAAGTGTTGGCATGGATGTGGAGAAAAAGGAACACTCTTACACTTCTGGTAGGAGCACAAACTGTCTAGCCACTATGGAAGGCTGTGTGGAGGACCCTCAAACAACTGAAAAGTGGAACTACCATTCAACCCAACAGTCCCATTACTGGGAATTTACCCAAAGAACACAAAAACACTCATCCATAAGGACACCTGTATTCGCATGTTTATTGCATCACCACTTACAATAACCAGGACATGGGAACAACCTAAAAGCCCTACAACTGATGAATGGCTTAAAAAGATGTGGTATATTTTCACAATGGAATATTATTCATCAATCAAAGAAGACAAACTTATGCTATTTACAGCAACATGGATGGAGCTAGAAGGAATCATGTTAGTGAAAATAAGTTAGAAAGAAAAAGAGAAATATGGGGTAGTCTCACTTACTTGAGAGATATAGAAAAAACAAACAAATACTTAAGAAAAACTGAAACTGCCAATATAACTAAAACATAGAACCAGAGAGGGGGAGGAGGGAGAGAACAGGGGTGGGGGAGGGCACAAAAGACTAAGATGGTGCACAGGTGGTAAGGTGATGGGAGAGCATTGGGATAGGCAATGATGTTTTAGATATAGCTCTATAGATATAGATATAGCTCTATAGATATAGATATAGATATAGATATAGATATAGAGCTATGTACATAGATACATAACTGCAAACAATGAAAAGCAAATTTAAAAAAAGAATGCCTACCTCATACATGTAGGGGTATTACAATAAGATGATGCTTATAAAATACCTTAGTATCTAAAATATAATATGGAATTAGAAATGTTTAAGCATGAAACATTATTCGTATTGGTTAAAATAAAACTAGAAGCAAAAACATTTTAATAATATTTAATGAGAAACTTTAAACAGAGATAACTGTTTTTGACACAAATGCTTTTAAGTATTCAGGATACAGAGATCTTCATTAATTCCTACTGAAAAGATAATAGAAAAGGTTGGAAGATATTTAGGAATCATTTATCATAAAGGCACAAAATATAAAGGGCATTAGCCATGTACTGATTTAACCAAATCTATACATATTTTTTATCCTGTCATTGTGAAATTAATTTTGGGGCAAGCTTATTGCTAATGGAAAAAATATTCTATAACATTCGGTTTGTATTTTCAGTTTTATTTTTATCTTCTGTGCAATATAATCCTTAACCTTAAAACTACAATTACTAAAGGTTTGTTATATATGCTTTTTTATAGAAAAAAGTTATCTGCTAGAATATCTATTACAGGAAATGGAATTTGCTCACCAAAATCATGAAGTACACAATAACTTTCTAGTATTTAGCGCTATATTTATGTTTCTTTTTGCGAAATTTTGTAACACATCAACTATAATAAAAATTAGACTTATTTTATCATCAGTAAGTTCTTTTTTCCATTTGGAACAGTTTGTTAGAAATGAATTCCTGTACAACAAAAGATAAGTACAAACTCAATGTCGACTATGGCTTGTAAGAGTTTGCTAATTATTCTCCCACCATTTGAAAACTGATCTACTGCTAGTGATAGAGAAGCCAAATAAATGGTGAGGGAAAAGATAAAACCAGCAAGCTCACCATATATCTGACAAACGAAGCAGAAGAGGAGGGGAGGGTTAAATTAGGGGAGGGAAGAGGACAAGGAACTGTGGTGATGGGTCACAAGTGCTATGGTTGTGGAAGAACTACGGGGACTGTACTGGAAGGGAGAAATCATATACAGTCCAAAAATTAGCAATGATGTAAGACTACATTATTTTTAAAAATAAAAATAGTCATTTGCTTTCTCTTAGTGAAAACAAAATTTAATACACCAGAGTGTCCTGACACCTTGGCTTAAAAAACAATATATTTATATATACATTTCACATCTTTGTGATCTCCAGGGTTCACCCCGCCATCCTCCCTGACAGTTCCCACCCTGTCCTAGCCCCCGCTACCGAGTTGTGACACCTTGACTTTTCTATTAATCTTCTTGTCCTTATCTTCTTATAAGAATTTCTGGCAAATGCTGAGGCTCCTCTTCAAGTTCAGGGCCCCACCTACTCTATCTTTATCCCTTATTAAAGACTAACATGCTGACCAGAAATCCAAGCTGCTGACTAGTGCCTGGAACCTGCTGAAAGTTCTCCCCAACTCCCAAAGCTTGCTGGTCTGTCTGCATGTCTTAAAAAGGTCATTGTAAAGATTCTCTGGACACCTGACTACCAGAGGAATGATAGCCAAACACTGGATTGTGTTAAATTGAGTTGAGTACATCGCACAGTGAATAAAATACACAGCCCCATAGTTTCAATCATACATGTAATGTTGCTTTACTTTTTGACACTGGGCAAAATCAAGGCTATCCAGGGACCACAAACTGTTAAGAGGAAAATCCCACATTGCCAATATAATAGTTTGTGCCACCCATGTGCAACGTAAAGTAATCAAACCAGTGAGTATAAGATTTTTAAGGAATGAGGGTTTCAAAGGGAATGAAGAGAAACAAGAGGAGTAGGGAAAAGAAGGAAGTGAAATTCAGACCCTCGAACTCCGAAATCATTCATTCTTTCATGAGTAAAGTCTCAGTCAAATTGGCAGAGGTCAAAATGGGGTGACAAAGGCTCAAGAACAAGGCCTTCAGGACATGGAATCCAAGGTACCTCCAACAGGGAACACAAGCAAGAGGTTGGGCAGAGTCAAGAGGGCTGAGAAAGAAAAGAACCAAGGTATAAAATGTAGCACCCAAGTTGGATCACTGATGATATGGTCAAGATGACAGCTGCAATAGTCTATGAAAAGCATCAGATACAAACCACTAAAGTGACAAGGAAAGAGAGTGTGCACACATATGTCCTATGTTTTTAAGTCCAACATGGCCGCTCAGCTCCACCCTTAGTTCCCAGCAGTTCCCCTCTTCCGGAGATCTGGCTCATGCATATAAGGAACTATAATGATCTCAGCAGCACATAGTTGGGGTGGAGAATATGGTGCTAGTTCTTGTGAGTTCATACCAGTCTCTGCAGGTCTAGACCCAATAGTCTCTTTTAATGCTCTGAGCATAAACATTTTCCTAGCTAATGGCATCAAGACAGAAACCATCCAGTCTAGTAACTGGATAGCCTCAAGAATAGAAAAGTAAAGAGAAACTCAATTAGTGAGCTGCTATATGTGTTTTACCTTTTCAATTGATATACATATATATACATACACATCAATTTGAAATATATATATATATATATATATATATCTGAAAAGCAAACACAGTCTAAGAGATATAACAGAGACCTCAACTTCTGTATGCCATTATCAAGGACCCACAATAACAATATGTTTCTCTCTTATGCCAGTTCTCTCTTTTCCACTGAACTGCATTCTTAGGGGTAGGAGAGATCAACTCTTTCATCCTTATTGACTCTCTCATAACTGTTATTCAGTGTTTTGGATCTCACCTTAGTAAGCAAAGATGAATTTCTGAAATTCAATATTTTCATATTTTAAGGAATTCAATTCATAGAAAAATGCTTTGGCTATCAAGAATCTTATGTTATAATTTTAAAATTCTTCAGAAGTACAGTTAACTTTTTTGTTCTGTGTATCTATTGAATTTTGGTTCCTGGTTAAGGTAATCTAAATTATTTAGATGAACTCTCCCCATTAATTTAAAACATTGAACAAAATTTATAATACATCACTTTGAAAACATTAATAGGCAGGTAAGATGAAAAAATTTCAAGGCAAGCGTGAATTATAAAGTGAAAACCAGGGAGTTTAGCAGAAATCTGAGAAATTAATCATACCTCACCACCTCCTCATGCTTAGAGACTTTGTGCTTCCTTCATTTGGAAAGGTAGGTTCTCTGGCTTGAATAGGGATGAGTGAATGAAGGAAGGAGGGGGATAGAACTCAAGAATAAGGCTTGTTCGAAAAAGAGAGTCTCTGATTCAAAGGATTGAATCATCTCTAAGTACCCAGAGAAAACAAGAAATAAACTTGTCTTTGGAGAATGCAGTAAAGTTGTCTTTGTGCTGAGCAGAGTAGGAAAAAAGATGGGAAAAAGGAATTGCATACATGGCTATAAACAGCCCTGCTATAGATGTATTAAAGCAAAAAAAAAAAGGCATTACAGGAGATAGGTCACAAAGATGAATGATTCACTTCATCATGAAGATAAACCAAGAGTACAGTCTGAACTCACACAAGCTAGATATTCAAAATTACAGCGAGAATGGATAAACCCCACAGCCATTATAGGGGACTTAAGCACTACTATCTTGCTAACAATCACATGTGAAAATAATTCAGGATATAAAAGATATAACACCACTGACAAATATGACCTAATAGTTTTGGGCTCTGTGTTTGTGTGCGTAAATGACTTCACCCAAAAACAGCACAACACACATTATTTCATTAACACAGGATATTTACACTTATTAACCATAAATCAATGTATTTAATTGCTATAAATTAAAAGGAAGTAGTTACCATAATATGACATTTTGGTTGATCTCAGTCTATCCATACTTAAGTTATCAGTTGAGGAGTGTCTGTGCACACTCAGGTGGTCCTCACTCTTTGTGGCAAACTTCCACAAGGTTTAGATTCCTTTGTAATCTATATTGTTGTTAGACTAGCTCTTGTGGTTCTTACAATGACTGTAAGATACGCTTCAGCAACAACCATCAGGGAACTTTAAAAATTGGGGGGTGGGGGGGCGTTTAGTACTGTAGGGGTAGAACTATTTTTCCATTTTTGATTCTTTGGCTGGTTTAACAATTGACACAAAACATATTAAAGAAGAAAAGAAAATTTAATTTCAAACATATAGGAACTCGAAAGTTATAAAAATACAAGGGTAACGGGCAAATAAAGTCTATATACCATCCTGAGCTGAGGGGCGGGATGACATAAGACTTCAAAGGAGAGAAGGTAATTTAAAGGGTAGATATTTGGTAATTAGATGTTTGGTAATTAGATGCTTGCAGATAGACCAGAAAAAATTATCATGTTCTTCTGGTGTCAGCAGCCCTATCTAAATTCTTTTTGGTAGTAAAGGAAATGCTAACAGTTTCTTTTGAATATGCTGGGTCTTGTATCCTTTCAGCTCAGTGAAACGCACATGACAAAGTGATACGTTCTGAAATGTCCTAGTCTGCTCCTCTTCACTTGCAACCACAGATTCCTTGCTGTGTAGTTGGCTAGCTGAGAATGAGATAAGTTTGGAATGCCAGAGATTGCTGGTGTCCCTGAAAGGTATGGGAAGACAGTGTGAAGGAAGCTCAGAGGACCTGAAGTGAGTCAATGTTTCAGATGAGGAAGAGGACATACATCCTTTGGAGATCTGGTGTCAGAGCTTAAGACAGAGAACAGACACCAAGAGATGGAATTGATGAAAAGAGTCATGGCCATCTCCACAAAGACCATAATGAATCAAAAGTGTCTGTACACCTAACACAAACACTAATGTGACAACATAAACTACTCTCCCAATTGTAGTATGTGTAGCCCAGGGGAAACAGATGGTGAAAATAAAAACTCAGAATTTCTTTCATACAGAATACTGAAAAAATTCAGAAATTGCTAGGTACACCATAAATGTTCAAATTCGTGTGTCTGTTGCTCTGCAAATTAAAACATAATAAAATTTTGTATATTAACTGGTATACAATTACATCTCTGAGCACCAAATGTTAGGCTGGTGCTAAGTGTAGCACACTAAATGAAGGTTGGTATGAGATTCAAAGGATTTTTTACTTTCACTGAACTGAGATTTGCATGACATAAAATTAACCATTTCAAAGTGAATAATTTAGTGACATTTAGCTTATTTATAAAGCTATGTAAACACACTTCCATCTAGTCCCAAAACACTTTAATCATACCAAAAGGAAACTGTAGTCATTCAGCAGTTGCTTATCACTATCCTCCCTGCTAACCCCTGGAAACCACCAATATGCTTTCTGCCATTTGAACACATATTACGCAATGCTTGTTGGTCTCAAGAACTAATACGAAGCCCAGATGGGAAGTGAAATGAGTCAGCTTAAGGCCAAGCCTCTGACCTTGTGAGATAAATGCAATGAACTTTCAGAAGTCATTGCTGATTAGCAAAGAGTAGGTTCCAATGTTAAAGTGTAGAAGAATATTGCAGAATCTGTATTTTGAAGAAGGAAAAACAGCAATGTATGCTTATGAAAAATATCCTGAATACATCTTTGTGAACCCTGAATTTCTCCTGTAAACACTGATATTCTGGGGAAAAATGCAATCTGAATATTACCCAATAATCTGAAATTTATGGGAAGAAGCAGAACTACATATCTATGCCAAAATAAAAAAATAAAAAAATAAACCTAGCTCCTGTGGGGGCTGTGGAGGGAGGGTAAACTTGCTATAGAAGGGATATTAGACACTGCCACTAGAGTCAAAACTCTGATGACACCTTGCTTCTTTCTCAAGCATGTTACTCTTGTTTCATTTTAGACCCAAGGGAGGAAATTCTACAATAAACTATACTCAATAACACACTGTAATATGGAAGATGAGGCAAGCTTAGGAGGTTTTTGAGGTCAAAGACACTTTAGAAGTAGAGTCATTCTATTAGAAAGTGCCACTGTCCATAACCATGCTTCTTTGAAGACAGATAATGCCAAGAGATTGAATTATGACTTCCTAGATGGGAAAATGACCAGAGATTTATGCTCTCAAATCAGATCACTTTATTTGCGTTTTCCATCCAAGCAAAAGCAACACTTTGAGTTCTTGAGTTTTCTCAAAGTCACTTAAGACTGATCATAACTATTTTCATGATGAAGCTTTCTTTGTTGGGATGGGGGAAAAGTGGAAATAGTGCTCAGTGCAGAAGTCTCTTAGAGAAAACAAACATTAATTCTCAAAGGAAGGTGTTGCGAACATATATACATCACAGCATTGTATGTGTGTACACACACACACACACACACACACACACATATATATATATATATATATATATATACGTAATTATATCATTGCATTCCCTGGGGTTCTCCCTCCACCTTATCACCCATGAACCTTCATCTCGATCTTCTTGTGCTCCAGGAATTAGTAATTTTTAAAGTTTCCTAGTAATTCCTCATTGATCTGATCAAATATATGGTACCGGTCAGTTTATGGGTTAAGAGTTTAGTTAATGCAATGGATTTGGATTTTTCTAAAGTAATCCTTTCATGCAAGGAAGTAGTTGAAACAAGCTCAACATCATGGCATCCACAGAGATAGACTATATGATATGCTCTTGCCTTCTTGATAATGTTCCATTCATCTCTGTTGGATTATGTGTCAGCCCCTGTTCTAAGATTTGATTTATAGCAACAAAAATTTACCTACTCATCACCAACTTTGGGGCAGCACTGTCTGTCACAAAGAAGCTCCAGAGTGTACAAGATCAAAACGGCCTAAGTCATATTACAGTGGTACCAGGAGTGTGATTAGTTACCCACTCAACCACAGGATGCTTTCTATAGGATAGTGGAATGGAGTATGTATGGAACTATTTTAAACAGTACTAAATTATGGACAGAGTTTTAATTAACATTTTCATCAAAGAGTAGAGACATTTGATGATAAGTAAATAATTTATCTTTAATCAGTAAAGCAAAATTAGTAGTAGGTAGAGCTATATTTACTGAATAGCATTAACAATCACAAAAGGGCAAATACATCCCTATCCTTTGGCATCTATTACTGAACTAAAATTAGATTTTGAGCTTTTATTTCAGCTCAGTAGTAGAAAATCTAATATTTAAAGTTGAAGGCAAATTCAGTCAATTCAAATTTGAAACTTAACGGCTTTAAAAATAGCACTTTCTTAATTCACTCATTTTCAATTTCTCCTTTTTTTTTTCTATTTGTTCTAGAGTTAATTTATTTTCCAATAGGATTTATTAAGTTGACACTTGTGGATATATGTATCTTATTATATATGACATAGCACAAAACCAACTAAAAGTAACTCTGGCTGAAATGAACAATTTTAAATACTATTAATGACTGATATCTATTCTCTAATTCTATGATTGAAACCCCCATGCTTCTCTGCTCTGTGGTGCAAAAGAACCACAGATTAATAGGCAAGTTCATTTTCCTTCATGCTGAGGTTTTCCAAGACTTCAGCCCACATTTAACCAGTTTTAAGTCCTTGTGAAGGGACATACTTCCCCATTCACTCTTAATACTCCCCCATCCACTCACACTAGGTCAGCAGGGAACACCTTGGTATGAAAAAACACACTTGCTTAGTGGAATTGTTAATGGTGTTCATCTAGGCATGTGAAACTACACCAGCAATGGGGTTCCTAGGAGAAAGTTACACCAGCAAAATCTGATTACTCTGCAGGTAAAACAGAAGAGAGATCAGGGCCAGCAGTAGAATGAATCTCGGTGTCAGTCCAAACCATCATTCTTGGCTCCTTAGATGAATCTCTGTGAATAAAGAGATTGGAATGCCAAGAATCTATGTGAGGAGTTCCAAGCACAATACTACCAGATGAGACAGGTGAGAACTGGTAGCGGAAAGACCCTGAAAGAATAATTATTGGGGATCTTCCTATGAGGAGCAATCTGTATGCTTCTGGAGAGGAAGAGGAGGAGGGGAGGGGGGAAAGGAGAGGGAGAGGAGAGGAAGAGGGAGAGAGATCAGTGTGTGTTCAGGAAATTACAAACTAAGTTTGGAAGTAAGTTTCTTTTTTATTTTAAATAAAATGTTACTTTGGAATAATTTTAGGTTTATTCAGTTTACTCTTAGAGAATCTCTGATTTCTATTCTTAATACCTCAAAAAAACATGATATAGTTGTCAAATCTAAGAAATCAATACTGACAAATGACTAACAACAGAATTATGGCCTTCATTTAGATTTCATTCACTTTCCCACTAAGGAACACTTATCTGTTCCAGGATCTAGTCCAAGGTCCCAGATTACATTTAGTTGTCATGTCTCCTTGGACTCCACTGGATGGTGATTCTGAAACTCTTACTTACAAAGAAAGCAGCAGCTATTACAATCTGCATAACAATTCTTGCCACTGAGCCTTTCCTGGTAATCTCCCATAATTGGCCTGGCACTTATGTCAAAAAACATTTTTTTTTTTTTAGCTAGAGATAGTATTTGAGGAAGTAATGGGCCACTTGAGAGAGTGACTCAATTTTCCTGAGTCTCTCTCATATACATGTACACTGGAGGTAGACACATTATTAAACTTATGCTTGTTTTCTCCTGTTAATTCCCCTTCTTACAGGAGATGTCATTACAACAACCTGAAAGGTGTTAACAAACAAAAACTCATCTAAATAAATTTAGAGGTCTAACTGGCTTTATTAAAGGATATATAAATCAGGTAGCATCCATCCTAGCAAGTAGGCAGTGATAAAAGGACTGTCATATGCAAAAAAAGAGTAGAACTAGATTATTGGCAAAAGAGAAGAAAATGATTATTTCAGGCAAATTCACCTTGCTTAACTCAAAGGTAGGGGAACCTTATGCCAACTACCTGTATATGCTGACCAGGGAACTCCAGATTGCTTGGTTAAAATTTCACTCTGGAAAAGACTAAAAATGCAATTATGTTAGGTATTTTAGCCTTGGTGGGGTTTGGCATAAAGGGCTCCATTTTTGGTTTGCTGTTTCTTTTTTAAATTAGCCAAGAATGAGAGGGTAAAGTTTCTGTTAACATGTCAAAAAGGACAATGTGTGTCAATTTTCAACATAATGAGTATTTTTCAAAATCTACTCTTCTGATTTTCAATTACTAATTTGGTCTTTTTCACATTTAGCTATATGCTCACAGCACACAAATCAAAATTTTAAAAAGATACATAAAAAAGTCAGTATGTTTGACTACATAAAATACCACAAATACTGGGGCTTTTTCCCCAGTGTCAGGGAAGAAAAGAAATCATTCTGTACCCCTCTGGGTTCCTCTAGGGCTCGATGAATAACCAAAACAGTATCAGACAGGTTAACAACAACAACAACAAAAAAACCAATCAGCTCAATATGATATGTATGGAGAATTCGTATGTTTGTAAGTGCTAAAGAATGATACAGCAGACTAGGAATATTTATCCAATATTTTGAGACCTGGAACTTCAAGAGCAGAGAGGGGGAGACTTCACATGACAGAGGGGGTGAACTCAGTCTTACTGTGAGAGAGAAGATGAGATTCTTAAATAGAACGTGTTCACTGAAATATCTAGAACTGGCTGACACTCCCAAACTACAGTTTTCTAGGTCATAATAGGGAAAGCGGTTATAATCTGGCAAAGGGTTTAAAAAAATGTCACCAGATCAAAATGTCCCTTGCTGTTTCTGGGTCTGGCTACTGTCCACCACCACAAATGCAAGCAAAATGGTCACTGGTGTGGCAAAAGAGGAAACACACACACACACACACACACACACACACACACACAGCCAATTTAGTCTAACCAACAAAGTAGCGGGATTGGGAGAAGGTCCAGCTACCAACCATGGTGGCAGATGGAATTGCTGCTACAGGAATCAGCAGGGTGTGGCAGTTCTGCTGGTGCTCAGGTTCCTGAGTCCCCACCCTTACTCCCTGTTCTGGTGGAGCTGGTGAAAATCTGCAGGCTGTAGCGGCCTTCCACAGCAGCTCCAAAGAAAGAGAACAAGCCCACATGCATAACTCCCCAGTTAAGTCTCCCCAGAAAGAGCATCAGCTTTGCCCCTTTCCCAGCAGTCCCCTTGCTCAGGATATCGGGGCCCAGTTCACACCAAGGTGCTGCTCAGCCACAGTCTCCTCCAGCCTGGGTGGTGCCTGGCATCAGGGGGACAGTTTGCCCTTCCTACAAACCCCCCATCATAGTTTGAGCCCAGGAAGGGAGGAGGCCCAGGCGGCCCAGAGTCTAGTTTGCAAAGCTTAGCAGCTCTGGGCAACTCACTGCTTCTTCAATTACAAAAAGGGTTAAAGGACTTAGTCAAGAACAGAAACTTTTCCTAGGCTGCAAGGCCCTTACTGCTCTCTACCCCAAACAATTTACCTTTTTTCAGCAATGGAATAGATGTCCTGAGACTCTCTGGACCTTGCCTGACCTCTAGCTCCCATATCTAGGTGACAACAGACCCACTGTGGACATATTAAGATAAGCTTAACTCACTATTTTGAGGAGGCTGACTTCACATTAGCTGAATCAATCACGTATTCTGATGTAATGCAGATATATGCCTTAGTCAGATTTTCAGTTTTGCATTGGCAAATGATTATCTCAGGAAGCAGAAGACTTGAAAAGCCATTAGAACTGTGACAGCCTCTCTGTAACCTGGAGACAAATTACTTAGCCATAGTCTAACCCACTAATATTAAAACTAATAATAGATACTCTGAGAGTATTTCACAGGGAATTATGAGGGAAATTAAAGGACACTTTCCAAGTACTAGTGAAAAGCATTTATTCATTTTATTTTTTAAGTGATGTGAAATGGTAGTGTCTGCTGAGGCAGGCAAGAAGCAATGTGCGCAATTGACCAATTTGGTTTTCCCTCACGCATATTTTTGCTTTTCCTCCAAGTTAATAAGGTCTGACTTTGTTCAGCAACACTAAGTAATCACAGCTGAAGTTCAACTTAAATTTTACCATACTACTGATCTTTTCGGTTTACATTTAAAGTTTTGGATAGAGATTTAGAGTAGATTTGGGATGATGTACTCACAAGACCAGCAGCTGGAGTTAAGGGTAGAAATGATGAACATAGTTGTTAAAATGATACTGGGGCACCAGAACTTAATCCACTCAGTTTTAGGAAACTGACCGTTCAGTTTTAGGAAACAACAATAATGGGGTTTATTTAACAGACAAGGAAAACACAGTCACAGAGGCCGTAAGTGGCCAGTTATCTTACCCCAGTTAAAAAGTCCTGAGGTGTTTTAGACATTCTACATGAAGGGCATCCAAGGTAGTGTCTGTCTGCCACTTCAGACCTGGAACCAGTATCCAAAACAAAAAGCCACTCTTCCAAAATGGTGCCTTCCTGCCACTGAATAAGTAAAACATGTCTCTTGAATAAAAAAAGCCGCAATGGCATCTCCCCATATCTGGAGGTCCATAACTGTTGCTACCCATCTCTGGGGGGCCAAAGACTGCTGTTCCTTTCTCTCAGAGGCCTACAAAGGCAGTTCTCCAAAACTCAGCATGGTGGGGACTGGAATGATTGATTCTTTTCTTCTCTCCCCCAGTATGGCTGCCTCCAGGGATGGCCAAATCCTGGGACATCCAAATTCCAGGGCACCCCAAAAAACCATGGGGAGGTTTCTGCAGTTCCTTAAATCGCTATGAGAGTCACTACCTCATCCAGTCTGTCTTGCCTCAGGGCATGCCTCATCTATATCCTCCTCACCTATATCCACCTCCCACACCCCTATACCCCCCCCCTCACCTATATCCACACCCCCACCCCCCTACACCCCCTCCCCCCTGGCCAGTGGGTGCCACCTGTTACAGCCTTGCCTTCCAGCCTTACCTTACAGCCCTGGTTACAAAACCAGCTACAAAAATGAAAAATCCTTAAATGTAAGAACTCCTTAGTCTTGGACTGACTGTTATAGAAAGTATCAGGAGGCAGAGATCAGAGGAACTTGAGGGGCATTAGAAAGTCCTTGGTCCTTACAAATCAACCTAGCGACACCCTAGAAATGATTACTCTAAAAATAGATAGCAATTGCACAAAGGAATGACCTCCTTCCCAAAAGAACACTTTATCAGTGCAATTTCTGCCCTGGAAAAATGCAGTTCTCCCAAGACTGCCCATCTGTATCTATGCAGGCATCTCTCTTTTTTCATTTTCCTCTTTCTAATAAACCTGTCCTCTTAAAGTGTAACCTTTACCCACCTATGCTTGTGCAAAAGTCTACATCTCCTGAGTAAATGTGCCATGTGCCACTGAAAAGGAAACTCTACAGAATTTTTTTTTCTCAACGGTAACCCAAGGACCCCACTCACTGAACCCAACATCTCATCAACACATCATTTCTCATAGAAAACTTACTTGCTTATTTGTGATTTTTCTTGAAATTGCACTTTAGGGAAGGTGTTTAACTTTTTTAACCTTTAATAATGATTTCCACTTGATGCAATTTAATTTGAAAGACTGGAAGGGAAGAGACTGCAGGCAAGAAGGGTAATTTGGAAGCCACAAGTTTGTGCTTAAGTTCTTTTTGAATGATAATCAAGAAAGTGATAAATTATAAATAAGAAACAAAGTGCTGATTTTTAAAACTCTCACCTAGAATTATCAGCCTTTCATTGATCTTCTAACACGTGAGAAATGAGTTGAAAGTTTTCTAAGTCTGGGAACTTTAGATGGGGTGTTTAGAACAAAAGTTGTATCTAATGAAAGCATCTGAGCAATGTCTATCACCCTCTCCTCCACCTTGTAGCAAGTATTGAAGCTGGAATAGCAACAAAAAGAGATAGGAAAATGAATGATAAAGAAAATGTAATTGAAAAGAATTTGCCAAGATAACCTGCTTTAGAAATTGCTCATGACTTGCAATAGTTAGGGAATATAGGAAAATTGAGTCTTGATTCTTAGATGAGGTAAAATGCAAAAGCCACTGTGAACCCCTAGAATTTTAATGACAAGAAAGTTAGATAAGTGAATAAACCACTTATAATGTTTTGGTTTTTTTGTTAGGCTTTTTAGGGTCCAACATGAAGTTATCCTTGGAGGACCGAATGTGCCAACTTTTGACATCTGATTGAGTTTGGAAAATTAATCTTGGACAGGCAGGGAGGTGTCTATTGGCCCAAACGAATCAAGGCTTTTCTTTTTTTTTTATTATATTTTATTTATATGTAAATTTCACATCTTTGCAATCCCAGGGATTAGCCCCCCCTTCCCCCCTCCCCCTTTCCTTTCTGTCCATTGTTGTGTGCTTCAGTTTGATGCTCTGCCTGTTTTGTCTTTTCCTCATGACTTTTATTTATTTATTTATTTATTTTTCTTCAATATGTCCCATATATTAGTGAGACCATTTGACTTCTGTCTTTCTCTTTTTTACTTGTTTCTGCTAGTGTGATTTCTTCTAAGTACATCCATTTTGTCAAGAAGTCGTCTAATTTGTCATTCTTAATTGATGAGTAGTATTCCATTATGTATAAATACCACATTTTTTTCAACCAGTCATTTGTTTTGGGACACTTGGGTTGCTTCCATGTCCTTGCAATTATAAATAGTGCTGCGGTAAATATCTGGGCACAGGTGTCCCTTTGTACCCACATTGAGGTCTCTTTTGGGTAGATTCCCAAGAGAGCAATTGCTGGGTCAAATGGTAGATCCATTTTCATTAATTTGAGGGTCCTCCATACACCTTTCCATAGAGGTTGGACCAGTTTACACTCCCACCAGCAATGTAAGAGTGTTCCTTTCTCTCCACATCCTCGCCAGCACTTGTTATTACTTGTTCTTTGAAATGTGGGCCATTCTTACTGGTGTAAGGTGGTATCTCATTGTGGTTTTGATTTGCATTTCCCTTATTGCTAGTGATAATGAGCAATTTTTCATGTGTCTGTTGGCCATTTGTACCTCCTCTTTGGAGAAGTGTCTTTTTAGTTCTTCTCCCCATTTTTTGATTGGGCCTTTTATTTTGCTTTTGTTTAGTTGTGTGAGTTCTTTGTGGATCTTTGTTATTAAACCCTTATCACTATTGTGGAGTGCAAAAATTTTTTTCCCATTCGGTTGGGCTTCTTTTAGTTTTATTTGTTGTTTCTTTTGCTATACAGAAGCTTTTTAGTTTGATATAGTCCCATCTGTTTATGTTTTCCTTCATTTTTTTTTGCCATCTGTAGATGCTTCCAGAAAGGGATTTCTGAATTGTAATTCCTGAAGGGTTTTACCCAAGTTTTCCTCTATGTATATTATGGTTTCAGGTCTGACCTCTAAGTCTTTTATCCATTTTGAGTTGATTTTTGTACATGGTGTGAGGGAGCT
>PVHY01022373.1:0-22485 GCA_004024945.1 Uropsilus gracilis
ATTTTTTAATAGAAAAGAAGATATGCTATCAAAATATTCAAACATTTTTATTACATTAAGAGTATGATGTTGGTATTTTATGGATAACCACTATGTGGAGGATCCAGAGGCATAAGAAAAAGAAATAGGGATTTATACTGTCTAAAATAGAATTAGTATTCCCCAAAATTCTGAGAATTTTAAAAAATCAGTTTCTGCATAATATTTTGATCCAATCTTATTCTGAGTTACTCTTCATATGTAGACTAAAGCTATCATTTGGTATAAATTTACATGGACTTCAAGGTCATTTCTTCCCATCAACAAATAAAATTCTCAGCTTTCTGCATGACTTATTGGAGCACGTTCTACTTGACCCCTCTCTGCCCAGCAGCCTGACAGCAGGGCTAGGCACACACACACACACACACACACATACACACACACAACACACACACTCTGGTTACCTGGGGGGTTGCCTGAGGGTATCACCAGCTGGAGGAGAACCTTGGACCAGAACACAAGGATGTGCTGGCTCTGCTGACCTTGCTCCTCTGCTCTAAGCTGAGGCACCTAGTACGTGACTGGCCTCAAAGACACTGTCAAAAGAGAGTCAGTGACCACAGGACACTCAACATTCCACACAGAGTTTCAACAGCTGACGGTCTCTCATTTGCTACACACTCTGTCAGTAAGAGCACAGAGAAATAAAATGCCAAAGATTATGTGCGATAGCACAATCCAAACCTGAGCTTTAACACTTTTACCAGAAATCATGAAAAATACATGGCAATGGAAGAAATTCCTGAGACAAGGAAACAGTTGACAGAAAAAATTTAAATATATAAAAATAATAGGGAAATATTCATGTTCTACCTGGCATGATATAAGTTCTTTTCTTTTTATCAAAATAAACCACAAAATATAGTAACATACATATATATGTCCATATATATGTATGCATGGTAAAAATGAATGTTTCAAAATAGAAGCTTCAGCCCATATTTCTAATGAACAACCCAAAAGACACCAAATTGCTTTATAAATACACATAACACTGGGTGACTTATTATGTATTAGAATATTCTACTTCTTTCTTGGGCATTTTTAAATTACCTGAAAAATTACTCATGAAATAATGAAAGCTAAAGGAGAGAAAAATATCTTTCAAACAATGTGTGAATTCAAGTATAGTCATTTTATAGCATCAAAGTCAAAATCATCTCTTGCAATATTAGCAAGCAAAACTATCACAGCACACTTTAACAGCTACATGTTTAATTCAGTGAGGAGCTCTATGCCCTATCTAATCCCAAACAGAAACAAAAGCAGTGTTTGTTTTCTTGTATCAACCACATTAATCTGTTCATCAAAAACACCCCAGTCTTATAATACTTTGAAATTCTTCTAGAAGAATGTAATAATGACAATTGGAATTCACCACTATGGCAATTAAATCACTAAAAGTTTGGGGGTCTTTTTACAGTACCTACTCATTTTTATTGTGCCATGGAGTGAAAATCAAAAAGAGATGCAACTTGCAAATCAGATTTGACAAAACAAACCAAAACTAAATAGTATTGAGAGTGTTTTGAATTAGTGTTTTAACGTACTTTAGGTAGCGGAATTTCCAGAAGTAGAATTGCTGAAGCTAATAGTAGTTCCATTTTCATATTTTTGTGGTTTTTTTTTAATGTGGGCCATGTTTGGTGATATAAGGTGGTATCTCGTTGTGATTTTGATTTAAAATTTCCCTATTAGTGATGTTGCGCATTTTTTCATGTATCTATTGGTCATTTGTATTTCCTCTAGAAGTGTCTTTTTCTGTTAAGTTGTATGACTTCTTTATGATCTTTGATATGCGACACATCATTTTTATGGGGAGCAAAAATTTTTCCCATTTAGTTGGATGTCTTTTTGTTTTGGCTATTGTCTCTTTAGCTGTTTATAAGCATTTTAGCTTGATGTAGTCCCAGGCACTTTATGTTTTCCTTCAATATTTTAGCATCTGCAGATGTGTCCTGAAAGAGGTTTCTGAGGTGTAGGTCTTAGAATGTTTTGCCCATACTTTCCTCTAGGTAATTTATGGTTTCAGGTATCCATCCAAGTCTTTTATCCATTTTGAGCTGATTTTTGTACATGGGTGATGTGGATAATATAGATTTTTTTTTTCATATAGCAGTTCAGTTTGTATGAAGCAGTAGCATTTATTGAAAGGATATCTTTGTTCCAATGTATATTCTGTGCTCCCTTGTCATAGCTGGCCATACACGTGGGTGTTTATTTCTGGGCTTTTGATTCTGTTCCATTGATTTATATGTTTTGGTTTCAGTACCATACTGTCTTAGTTTTTATGGATTTGTAGTACAAACGAAGTATGAGAGTATTATACCTTCATTCTCTCTCTCTTTTTAGCCAGAAGAACTTTGGCTATCAAGGTTTTTTTATTGTTCCAAATGAATTTTACTAATATTTTTTCAATTTCTGGGAAAACTGACATAGAGGTTTTTATTGGAATTGCATTGAATCTGTAGACTGATTTTGGTAGAATGGCCATTTTGACATCGTTAGTGATTCTAATACATAGGCAGGGGATATCTTCCCATCTCTTTCTTCCTTCTATTCCTTTTGACCATATTTTTTTAATTTTCTTCTATATAAATCTTTCACATCCTTTATTAAGTTTATTCCCAGGTATTTTTTTTTGTTAGTACAATTGTGAATGGGGTAGTTTTCTTTTATCTCTTCTTCTTCCGACAATTTTTTTGCATATAGGAAAGCTACTGAATGTTGTGTGTTGATTTTGTTGCCTCCTACCTAACTGAACTGGTTTATTATTTTCATTTGGTTTTCTGTAGAATTCTTAGGATTCTATCTATATATTATCAGGTCATCTTCAAATGATGATAGGATTACCTTTCTTTTCCTATTTGAATTCCTTGTATGTTCTTCTCTTGCCTTATTGCTCTAGCTAGGACTTCTAGTTAGAACAGTGGTGAAAAGTGGTGAGAGTGAACATCCTTGTCTTGTTCCTGATCCAAGAGGGAAGGCTTTCAGTTTTCTTCCATTAAGGATAATACTGGCTGTGGGTTTGTCAAGTATTGCTTTTTTATGGTAAATTACATTCCATATAGCCCCGGAATGTCAGGGACCTTTATCATACATGGCTGCTGCTCTTTGTCAAATGATTTCTCAGCATCTATTGATATGATCATGTGGCTTTTATTTTTCATTTTCTGATGTTTTGGGTTAAATTAATTGATTTTCAGGTATTGAGCCATCCTTCTTTCTGTGGGATAAGTCCCACTTGGTCTTGGTGTATTGTCTTTTCAACACATTTTTTTATTTTATTTGCTAAGATTTTGCTGAGACTTTTGCATCTGTGTTCATTAGGGAAATTTGCCTATAGTTTTCTTTCTTTGTGTTACCTTTGGTTTTGGTATTAGGGTAATTTGGTTTTGTAGACTATATTTGATAGTACTCCTTTCCCTATTTTTGAAATAGTTTTTGTAAAATAGGTACAAGTTTGTTTCTGAATGTCTGGTAGAACTCATTTGTAAATTCATCTGATACAGGGCTTTTGTTTTGGGGGAGTGATTTTATTTTCAGTTTTGCTGCTTCAGATTGGTTTGTTTAGGCTTTCTATGACTTTTTTATCCAGTTTGGGATGGATATATACTTCTAAAATTTTGTCCATCTCATGAGGGTTGTTGAACTGGTTCGCATATAGATTTGGTAAAAATCTCTGATTGTCCTCTGTATTTCTGCTTTGTCTGTTATAATTGCTCCTATTTCGTTTATGATACTATTTATTTGCATTTTCTCCCTTCTCTTCTCAGTGAGCCTGGCTAGAGGTTTATCTATTTGGTTTATCTTTTCAAAGGACCAGCTTTTTGTTTTATTGATCTCTTCAATTGTCCTTTATGTTTTATTTCATTTATTTCTGCTTGAATTTTGACTATCTCCTTCCTTCTACTTGCTTTCGGATATTTCCGTTGTTCTTTCTCCACTACTCTCAGATGTGAGATTAGGCTTTTTCTTGGGGTATTTTCTTCTTTCTTGCTGTGGGGCTGTACTGTTATATGTTTCCCTCTTATTACTACTTTTGCAGTATCCCAATATTCTGGACAGATGTATCCTCCTTATTCATCTGAAAATATCTTTTCATTTCTTCTTTTATTTCCTCATTAATCCAGTGTTTTTCCATCCATGAGGGATTCAGTCTCCATGAGATGTGAGGTGCCCTTTCCTTCTTTTCATGATTGATTTCTAGTATGATGCATTTATGATCAGAGAAAAATCACTGGTATATAAATTCTTGTGAATTTGTTGATCCTGGTCCTATGACCCAATACAGCATTAATCTCGGAGAATGATCAATGTGCCCTTGAAAAATGTGGTATTCCTTTCTTACAGGGTGCAGTGCCCTGTAGATGTCTATTAGGTCCATTTGACTTGGATATTTGTTTAGGGTTGCTGTGTCTTTGTTTATTGCTTGCCTTGTTGATCTTCCCTTGTTGAGAGTGAGGTTGCTGTTGCTTCCTACTACATATATTTTTCTTTAATGTCTTTTTTGAGATGCTGATAATTGTCTGATGTATTTCTATGCTCCTTCATTTGGTGAATATATATTATTGATCAGTGTTAAGTCTTCCTATTGTATTGTCCCCTTGCTCATTATATAGTGGCCATCTTTGTCTCATTACACTTTTTAGTCTGAACTCTATTTTCAGACCTATTTCAGAATCTACATTTGTACACCTCATTCCATTGTCTTCTTGCACTGAGAGTATTTTCTGAGAAATTTGAGGAGACTCTAACAAGTTTTCCTTTATAAATTCTCTGCATTTTGCTTCTCACAAACCTCATTTTTTTTTGTTTGTCTTGAATTTTTGATATTTTAACTATTATGTGTCTTGCTGTAGTTTTTCTGTTATGACAGTATTTTTGTGTTCTTTTAGTTTCTTGTATGTATATTTTCATTTTTACAGATTTGGAATATTCTCTTTTATTATTTCTTCAAATATTTTCTCATTTCCTTTGTTTTTCTCTTCTCTTTCTGAGATGCCTATTACTCTGGTGTTTTTTTCCTTTGCATCTCTCTTTCCTTTTCTGTTTTTTCCTATTTAGGTTGAATCTTCAAGAGCGTTAATTCATTCTTCCATTTCTTCTATTCTTTGTTCATGGCTTTTCCCTGTGTTCTTTAGTTCCTCAATTGTTCTGTTAGCTTCCCTCAATTATTTTTAAGAATTTACTCTTACTTCTTAACTCATTGTGTTTTTCATCTCATTCTCCTTTTCTGGCTTCGAGTTTGTTTTGTTGTTTTTCTGGTGATTCTGAATTCTTTTTTTGTCAGGTCATAATATTTTTCTACATCCATGCTGTTGGTTTCAGTGGGTTGACTTATTTTCTGAGATGCATCGGTCTCAGGATGGTTGGTGTGATTATTTGTGATTTTTCTTCTTCCCATATTTTGCTTTTGTATTTACTCTGCCCTTATGTGCTAGTGCCCTTGATGCCAGTGAGCACTCTTTCTTGATGGTATTGCTTTTGTAGAGGTATCTGCTGGGAACTTGGGCTGCAGTGGTTGGTGAGTAGCAGTAGAAGTATAGGTCTCTGCAGCTCTCCCTAAGGTCTTGTTGGGTCTCTGCTGATGGCAAGTACAACCTTTGGTTGTTCTTACTGACTTGTTGTTGGCTTCTGTATTTGAATATTGGGGGCCTCTGCAGTTTTTACCAGGGGGTGATTTTTTGTTGTTTCCCCTCTCACACACCCCACCCCACCCCCAAGGCTATTGCTGGTGGGTGTGTCTTTCTGAGACTTCAGTGCATACCACAGTTATCAATGATTTGCAGAACTATAGGCACTCATGTTTCCTGTGCCTTCAGCAGACCACCCACTTTTTGCTAGCACCTTTTGTCCATGTTAAGGTAGAGAACAAGTTATTTGCCCAGCAGGAGGAGACTTAGCTTTTGTCTAGCAAAAGCCCATGGCTCAATATGCACCTATTATTTGTCCTTTGGCAGGGGCAATCTCCAAATTCTTCACCCAGTAGTGCCAATATGGGACCCATGCTTAGTTACTTTCCCCCCTGTGCTATGATGCATGGATGCGTACCCTACTTTGGCTCTTAGGGGGCTTTTTTGATCACCTCCCTGAGTTCTTTACTGCTTATATGACCCCATGCCTTCATGCACTTCCCTGTGTCACCCTTATGCACTTCCTTCTGTATCTAGAGTGCATTTCCCTGTGGCTCTGGGTTAGTCCTTGTTGCCTAAGAAATTAATTCTCCCTGCACTCAACTGCTTCATTCCTCCTGTGTGCTTTTCAGACCTCAGTGCGCAGGGCTCCCCTGTGACTCTTAGGTCCTCCTCCCTCTTATTCTTGTCCCTCTCAAGACTACTGCTGGTACCAAGTGTCTCCAGCAGGTAATGTGGTCTGGATGTGTTTTATCCATGCCTCTCTTATCTAGGGTAATGTCTTCCACAAAGAGCTGGTCTCCCAGATACTTCAACAATAGAAAGGAGTCCTGGCTGCTCTTATGAAGTTAGTTACTGTTGCTTATTCCTTTATTGCTCAGCTGACCCTATATAAAGATTCCAACTCTAGGCTGGACAGCTGATGATTCTGGCCTGCAGCTACATCCAGGTTGTAAGGTGGTGCTTGTCCATTTGGTGTGCTCGTCTTCCTCAACCAGCCAATTGGTGCTGGAGGTCAGTGAACTTCTCTTTTTGGTTCCTGGGCATCCTGGAGAAGTGCTAAAATTCTCCAGCTGGTTTGGGGTTTCTGTTTGTTGCTAGGTGTTCATACTGAGTCCTTTAGAAACTTTTAAACAAAGAATTTTTTAAAAAACTGCCCTAATCGTATGAGAAGCCTAAAAGAGAGAACTTTTCACTGTACTGAGCTCTCTTCCTCCACATTTGATATTTGGGCAGATCTCACTTCCTTTTTTTAGATTTTTAAAATTAATTGCATACACACATTCACACATACGTTTACATTGTTGTATACCCTGAGGTAGGATCACATTTCTAAGGGAAAATCAGTACTTTTATGGCCAAGGGTAAAATGGATAAGAATATGAAGAGAATGAACATAGCTAGACTGATTCTTCAAAAGAGATTTATTTTTTTTGCTCGTTAACCAAAATGATAGGGAAAGTGTCTTTTTCTAATATAGGATTCTAGATCTATTTGCCATTAGTTATATGTTTTGGGAATATGAAGTGAATCTAATATACTCTGTATATTCAACTTAATGATCATTATAATGCTGAATTTAATTTATAATATTACATCCTAGCAATGTTATTTTTTCTTTTTAAAATTTCCTTTATTTTTAATTGATTGCACATGTATATATTTTTTGTTACTGTATACCTAGAGGTTCTCTCACCACCTTTTCACCTGCGAACCACCTTTGTAATCTCTTGTGCTCATTCTTCTCCCACTTTCACCCTCCCCAACACTTGCTCTATTCTGCTGTCAGTTTGTTAGTTTTATGTTTTTCTTGTACTTTTGTTTGTTTGTTTTCTTTATATCTCACATATAGGTGAGATCATCCAGAGTTTTTCTTTTTCTTTCAGGCTTATTTCTACTAGCATGTTTCCTTCTAGGTTCATCATGTTATCACAAATGAATCAAATTTGTCTGTTTGATTCCTAAATGATATTCTACTGTGTAAATATGCCATAACTTCCTGACCCATTCATCTGTTTGGGGCATTTGGGTTGTTTCCATATTCGGCTATTGTAAATAGTGATGCAATAAATATATGAGTAGAGGCGTTATTTTCAATTAGTTTTGGTTACCTTTGGGTAGATTACCGGAAGTGGAATTGCTGGATTGAATGGTAGTTTCCTTCTTAGTAGTTTGATAGTCCTCTACACAGTTTTCTATATTGACTGGACCAGTTTGCATGACCACCTGCAGGGTAAAAGTGTTTCTTCTCCACATTCATGCCAGCGCTTGTTGCCTTTTTTTTGTTTCTGTTTTTGCTATTTTTAATGTGGGCCATTCTTGATGCTGTGATATTTTATTGTGGCTTTGATTTGCATTTCCCTGACTACCAGTAATGTTGAGCATTTTTCATATACCTAATGGCCATTTTTATTCACTCTGTGGTGAAGCACCTGTTTGCAGATAATATGCTAATATACATGGAGAATCCTAGAATTTTACAGAAAACCTAATGGAAATAATAAATCAGTTCATTGAGCCAGAATACGGAAACACCCAAATGCCCCCAAACTGACAAATAGATCAAGAAGTTGTAATATATTTACACAATGGAATAGTATTCAGCAATCAAAAATCACAAATTTGATGCTTTTGTGATACCATGGATGGACCTAGAAGGAATCATGTTAGTGGAAATAAGCCAGAAAGAAAAAGAGAAATACTAGATGATCCCACCTATATGTGGGATATAGGAAAAGCAAACAAACAGTGAGCAAGATAAACTTAGAAATAACTGTCAGCAAATGAAAGCATAGAGCAAGGAAGGGAGAGGAGGGTAAAATGGGGGAGAGGAATGAGCACAATAAATTAAGATAATAGTTCCCACATTGGGAGCAGATTTTATTAAAGAAAAAAAACATAATCTCATTTTTGAATTAAAAGATAAGTGATTTGTAGTTAAAAAATACATCATGACAATGTTCAAAACAACTTTTTAATAAAATATATAATGTAAAAAAAAAGATAATAGTTCACAGGCGATAAGGTGGTAGGAGAGCTTGGGGGTACACAATAACGTAAAAAATGAATACATGTGCAATCAAAGATAATCAAAAAAATAAATGTTTCTAAATTGAAAATAACATCATAGCAACTAAAATATCCACTGTGTTCATCTTTATAAATCAATGTGAATACTTAATATATAATCACTACTGAAAATTTTAGCTCCAACCGACTAAATATTGACCAGTCTATTATATACTAAAATGTGAGGATATATCACATAACATAAAAAGGTGAAAATCATTTCCTGGAAACCACCGCAAAGTTATTTCTTCTGATTAAAACAATGGTTCTTCTGAGCCTTGTTCTACCTGGATGATAGTAACGGTGTGTCAAGCCAATCAGTCAAAGAATATTGGAGGAACATTTAACAATTATTCTAATTCAAAACATACAAAGTTCTCATTTAAAAAATACCTAGCATCTTTGATAAAAATGAATGTGTCTGCTCCTCTTTGTCATCAGTCCTACTGAGATTAGCAGCTCAGCTTTTGCATGAATGTTTATTCCCATTCAGGTTTTCACTTCCCTGGAAAAATATACCTTAATGAATAAGCAATATATGGCTACATAGCATTTCCAGCATGTTATCCTTCTTGTTTTTGTTAAATAATTTCTAATACCTTACTATATTAATTTTGTTTCTTGATTAAATATACATGTCTGTTTATTAGACATAAGTGTTCTGAATGACACTGAGTCATGTCTCTTATTTACCTGCTTCACAAATTTGTAGTTAGAATTTTACAATTATTAATCATTTTTATTTTATGTATAACTATTTCAGTGGACACTTAAACAAAATACATACACTGATGGCAAATTAGATAACAGAAAGATGCTCAATATCACTAGTCATTAGAGAAATGTAAATTCAAAATAACAATGATGTACCATATATAAGTGAAATGATAAATTACAAAAAAGTCGAACCAAAGGTTACAGGATGTATACAAACTCTCACATTGTTAGTGAGATGTAAAACAGCACACCACTTAAGGAAAGTTTATAGTTTCTAAAAAATGAAACATAAAACTATTATGAATCACTTCAATCCAGTGGAAAGGAAATGTGTCCATACAATAATTGTACATTAAGAGTCAAAACTTTATAATACTCAAAAACTGGTAACAAACCAAGCTGTATTCATTCATCAGTATATGAATGGATGGATAAATATTGGAATACCTATGGCATAGAATATTACGCAGAAATGAAAAGGAATAAACAACTGATACATGACAATCTGCATGAATATCAAAATAATACTGTGCGGAAGTCATAAATATATAAATATATACTGTAAAAGTCTTACATAAATTTTGGTAAAAGCAAACCTATCTGGTGTAACAGAAAGCAGATCAAAGGTTACATGGGAATGAGGGGGTTAAAGAAATAGAAAGGAAAGATGAAAAGAGGTCAAATAAACTTTTTAAAGTAAAGGGTATATTCGCCGTACTTGTGTAAGGGTTTCACAGGCATGCACATGTCAAAACTTGTAAATAATCCCCATCCTTGGTGGTATGTCACGTATTCCTCAATAAAACTATTAAGATGTATGCCTGCCCAGACAGTCCTCAAAAATGAAGTTTAGTAGCTGTTGTTGGTTTCAAGATTACTCTATTAAAGCCAGTGTTTCTTTTAGAAATTTGGCAAATCTAATTATCCATTGTTCTATTTTTTCCCTAATGGTCAAGTGTTTTGTACCTACATCAATTAAATTGTTAACATCGGTTTGATAATCTGTAGTGATATAAACAAGCATCATTGTAAAAGTATCATGGCTGTTCTGGATTCTATCCTACAACAAAAATCTTAGAAAAATAAAAATATATAGTAGGATTTTTATAGAGTTGGAGTAAATCTTCAGAATAATCACTGAAGACATTCAACATGTTAATACATATTTATAATGCTACTAATCTTTCTGTCCATTAGTTAAGTCTCCAGTAATTTAGGTCTTCAAATTTTTTCCATAAATTTTAAAATATGCTCAAACAATTTGTGTTCATTGATTATTAGACTCATTCTTAGGTATTTAACTTTTTCATAATCTAAATGGCATCTTTTATTAAATATTTTCTATGGATGTACAATGCTCATAGATATCTGTACAGACATTAGTGTAGAGTTTATATTTGCAAAACTGATATAACTGTTATTAAAATAGTATCCCCAAAATATATATTGAAATACTAAACATTCAGTTGCAAAAAATATCTTATTTGGATATAGGTTTTTGCAGATGTAACCAAGCTAAAGCAGAGTCATTAGAAAAAGAATTAAACAAATATGCTTGCAAAGAACTTGTCCTGGCCAATGAGTTTCCACTCTTCAGAGTTGTGAAAGAGAAATGTCTGTTGTTTAAATGCATATAAGTTATTGTACATTGAATGGTATCCCTAGGACAGTAATATATCATCCATCATCATCACTCAGGTCATGAACACAGCACTAAGCAGCACCTGAGAAAGGCCTCTGAGATACTGTATCCAAGAAGAACTCACCAAGCTATCCACTAGACATTCTTAGATACTAATCCTTCAGGAAGTAAATCATACTGCAGTCCTAATTTCCAACACTGTAGATTAACTTTATAAGCTAGGGGAATTTTATGGAATAAGCAATTTGTGTTTGCTTTTTTGGCCCAAAATGATGTTTGTAATGTCAAGCCACACAACATGAAAAAACACTTAACATACCATAATGACACACTCAGTACACATATAATGGAAACTGCAAATCTCAGGCACACATTTTTATTGGTGAAAATTTTATTGCCCAAGTCAAAGAGTTGATAACATACGGTGGTGATAACAATGGGAGGAGCAGGTGCTCTTGTGGATTGCTACTAGAGGTGAGTAATGTACAGACTCAAGGAGGGTAATTATCTAATAGGTATGAAAATTGCAATGTACATTAATTTTACAACTATTATTCCAGTAGGAATTTAGCTTATAGCAAATAATACTGCCATAAGTGTTACTTGTTGTAGCATTCTTCTCTAATAGCAAAATTCTAGAAGATACCAAAATAACCTTTGAAATAAAAATGGCTCAAGTAAGTGAATTAGATCCATCCATTTGTTGTAACACAGCTACCTGTAAACTGAAGCAGCTCCTTATGCATTGATGTGCACTGATGTGAAACATCTGTGAGATGTCTTTTTAAATAAAATCTGAAGAAGCAGGGCTATGGTTTATTTTTAAGTAACATTTGTTTAAACAGGTCATGATTATAGAGGAACACTTTCATAGACTTTGTCTGGAATAATATCTAAAAAATTAGCTATATAGTTGCCTCCAAGTAGGGATGTAGATCAAGAGTATACAAAAAAGGGATAAAAAGAATGTGCTTAAATTTTGAAAAATAAAAATGCATTAGCTGATCAAATATAGTCAATAAAATGTTTAAGAAAAATAAAAATCTTTATCAAAATTAATTTATTTCACGTTCTCTGGTGTATTGTCTTGAAATCTCAGAAAACAGACTTACGTGAGTATTTACAATTTTATTATATATAAAATTTCTTGTTTTCCTTGTTCAGAGATGATTAAGAGATCAACTAGGCTTCAAAATTCACTCATAGTTGACTAATTTGAGAGAATAACACATGTTTTATTTTAATAGTTATAAAAAAATCAAAATACTGACCATGGGTATGTGATTGTTTTAATTATCAGGAATCTCAATTTTTTTTTCACAAATATAATGAAACTCAAGAGTACAAACAGCAGGAACAATTTCTGTTAACTTGATTTGTCCACATTTTCCATCAGGTAGAGTTGGTTGAAAATTCCTGTATCAGAAAGATGTATTAAAAAGTCATTTCTTATGCAAGTTTGATTAATACATTCAAAATATCTCTGTATAATTTCAATGAATGCAAAATCAGTGACAACTGTAAAGCTAAAAATTCATGAGATTACTCATTGTTAAACTAATAGGAACACAGCCAATGGTCAATAGAGGTAAGGAAGAAGTAACCAAGATGGTACAGAAAGGTAGGTTTAACTGGATTGATGTGTACACTTCAAAAATCAATGTGAAACTTCTCAATATGTTAAATAAAATACATCGATTATGTGACATTAAGTAAGGATATTAAAATATTTCCATTTCCCCATCAATCGGATTAATACACACAAGAGATAGATGCCAAGTGTTAGTTTTACTTTGAGCAAAGAAGATGATTGTACACACTTAAAGCAAAAAAGTTATTTTTTTCCCAAAAACATCTATCTTGGACATCAAGGGATTAAAATTTTGGGAAATTGAGAAATGAGATTAGGAGACATGTATTTTTTTTAAACTTTAGGATTAGTAATATATACAGGGAAAAATTAATTTCTCTTCACATGCTAATGAAATTAACAAGTAGTAAGTAGTGATTTCAAAAAATAAGTGTTAGTAAAAATGATTAATCTTTTCAAATCTGCTATTTATTTCAGAAGTACTTTCTTTTATATAGTATCTCATTTTTCAACATACTTTTCCATGGTTCTCTCTCTGCTTAACCACGTTCTCAATTGTGTTTCCATGATACCCTAACTTCAACATTCTTTATATTATCTTAAATGTCTAAGTGTCCACATCGACAGATACTAAAAATATGAAGGAAAACATAAACAGCTGCGACTACATCAAACTGAAAAGCTTCTGTACAACAAGAGACAAACAAAAAGAAACCCAGTCCTATGGAAGTGATAAAAGTGATAAGGGTCATAAAAGGGTCATAAAAGTGATAAGGGTCTGATACCAAAAATCCATAAAGAGCTCGCACAACTTAAGAAAAACAAAGCAAAAACTCCAGTCAAAAATAGAGAAAACTAAAATACTACTGCTCTAAAGAAGAACTACAAATGGCCAATAGGCATATGGAAAAAATTCTGAATATCATCTATAATCAGGGAAATGCAAATCAAAACTACAATGAGAAGCCCCCTTATACCAGAAGAAAAAATGGGCAACAAGTGCCGGCGTGGAGGTGGAGAGAAAGGAACACATTTACACTGCTGGTGGTATAGCAAAAAGGTTCAGTCAATATGGAAAGCTGTGTAGAGGACCTCAGACTACTGAAAATGAAACTACCCTTTAATCCAGCAATCTGGAAATCTACTCAAAGAACACCAAAACACTAACTCAAATGAATGTTGGTACTTGGATTTTATTGCAGCACTATTTACAATAGCCAGGGTTTGGAAACAACCTGTATCCCAAAACAGGTGAATGGGTCAGAAAGTTGTGGTATATTTGCACATGGAATATTATTCATCAACCAAAAAAACAAACAAACAAACAAAGAAACAAATGTGATGCATTTGATAATATGGATGAGCCTAAAAGGAATCATGTTAGTGGAAATAAGCCAGAATGATAAGGAGAAATACTGGATGATCACACCTATATGCAGGATATGGGGAAAACAAACAAAAGGAAAAGGAACATTTAAAACTGTCAGCAAACTGAAGCACAAACCAAGAGGGGTTGGGGGTATAATTAGGGAAGCAATGGGCACAAGTAATTAGGATGATGGTTCACAGGTGACAAGGTGGCGGAAAAACCTCAGGATAAACAATGATATAAAATATATTTGGAAACATACATATTTTCATTTTAAAAATAATAAAATAAAAAATTTTTAAATAACTTTTATTTTAAAAATAAAAAGAATTTTATAAAATCAAGGTGTCTAAGTGTTCAAAAACCTACATTTCTTAATGATCATTTTAAGCCTTCTAGTAATAACACTGGCCATCTACTGAGATGAAACTTTTTGTGTCACACACAGACTTTATTTGAAATTTAATAGACATTTACCAAAATGCCCATGGGACATTTCACAGAGATTTAAGTGTTGAATTCATTAAAAAAAAAAAAAAACTGAGATCTAAAACTAAAATCTAGAGCTTCTACATCAGAGTTCATGGCAATAACATTCCCGCATATACTGGACTCAAACACCTCTCCTCGAAACACATTAAAAGGTTCTAATTACACTTAAAAAGAAACCTAAGTTCTTAGAGTAATCTGTGATGTCCCACAAGCTCTCACACTTGTGCCTCTGACCCACTTCCATTCTTGCTTACTCTGCTCCTGCATCACAGACACCATTGCTCTTTCCTCAAGCAGTAAGACCCTCCCACATCTGTGTTTTTATGCCAGCTGTTTTCCTGTTAGGATGTTACTCATTTAATGGCCACACAGCATGTTTATCAAATCTTTGTGTAAAGTCACTGTCTCGCGATCCCTGATATTTCATGTAAAGCAGTAAAATATCATCTTCCTTCAACCACATATGAAGAAGATATTTCATGATGTAGCAAGAAGAAAGGTACATCACACCAAAGCATTTATCAATTTTTAATATGCTAGAGTTTACACAGTATTTTTGGTTTATCACCATTCACCCACACTCCAGTCACTACCATTACCATTAGTATCTAAGATCCAAAAAAGCAGGATACAATACATGTTTATTCCTCACTGCAGGTTCAGTGGTGCATGGCACACAGTGGGCACTCAATGGTCACAAGGTCAACTAGCTACGGTATTTTGAAATCATGCTGCTCAGCTTTAATCATAACTAGATTTATTCTAGCTTTTTTCCTGCTGGGACTCCACTCATTTAATAGCCATACAACATGTACATCAATTCTTTGTGCAAAGTCACTGTCTCAAAAGTCCCTGATAATTCATTTAAGCAGTAACATCTCTTCCTCTTTCAACCACACATGAAAAAGGTAGCAACAAAAATTGCACATCACACAACATTTGTCAATTTCCAATTGCTAGAGTTTACACAGCACTTTTGGTTTATCATTATTTACCCCCCACACCAGTCATTACCATCACCAAATTAATATTTAAAAAATCAATAAATGGAGGATACAGTTCATGTTTATTTCTCACTACAGCTTCAGTGCCTTGTGCATGGCACAATGTGGGCATCCAATAGACATAAGGTGAACTAACCATGACTTGCATTTTGAACACATGCTGTTTGTCTTAAAACATAACTAGAATTTTTTCATCCTTTTTAAACCAGTTTCCTGGATATCAACCAACAAATCTAGGCCAACTTTTGCAGTAAGACAAGATTATCAATTACCATGTACAAATTATATAAAACAGTGGCATGAAAAATATCACTAAACACAAAATGATTCAATATCACTAAATGATTTCTGAAATGGACACACTTTTGATCTGTAACATTATCAACTTCACTGCTACAAATTTCATATAGAGGGAAGACTGGTTTTTTGGGGTTTTTTTTTTACTCATTTATTTTTATCTTTTCTCTGACCACAGCTGTCAACACAACTAGTATCACTGCAAAAGCAAGAGAAACTAACAGAAGGAAAATGTTGCTTAACTGTTTTGAAAGGACCCTCTATTAAAAAACATAAAAGTCAAAACAAGCTAAGCACCAAACTGAAGAGCACAACTTTGAGCAGGAGGGAAAGGGGGTGGGGGATGGAGGGGAGGGGGGGTAAACCCTGGGGATTACAATGTTGTGAGATTTATATATAAATAAAAAAGAAAAAAAAACATAAGAAGAAATAATGCTCTTCCCATCTAAGTATGGGGACTCTTGATTAGCATCATATTGCCTGGAATATACCATCAAATGGAGCATAAAATGAGTCATACAACCTTAAGTATCATCTCCGTTCTTGACCTACAACTTATAAAAATCTGCTATTGAAATGAGAAAAAAAAATCTGCCATTGAACAAACAGAGGAAAAGAAAAACTCTGTTATAGAAAAACACAGAGGAGAAGATATGAAATGAAAACTTACAATTTCTGAGACAGTTTTGGTTTTCTCAAGGTACCAGTAGCTCCTTTTGCATATAATCCAATCCAATAATTATGTTTTATTTTTGCTTGAATGAATTTCTATGGAAAAATTAGAATCACCATCATTATTGTCAATATTGATAATAACACTTTAACTATCAAAACTCTCTTAAAATACTGACATTTAACTTCAAACTCTTATGGCTAATAGATCTAACCTATGGTTTGTCATCATTCACCAGCATGAATTTTTTCTATTGTGCTGACAGAAAATGGATGTGAAAAGACCTCAGGAATGCAGCCCTCAAGTCTTTCTGACTGGATGAGAGACAAGAGAGGGACATGATGGACTTATATATATATATATTTATCTTCATGGAAACATAGTATAGCTCCTTGATGCATTACTAAGTCAGTATTGCTGCATTAAACACAGAATTTCTTTACATCAGAATACACCTTAAAGTACTACCAAAAAAAAAAAAAAGGCTTGAATCTGGAAATATCTGCAGTAGGAAATATTAAATTATATTTAAATTAATAGAAAACAAAATTACCTATTAGGTCAAAAGGGAACAATCAAAACATATTTACATGAAATAAAACATATTGTCAGTAAATTGAGAAAAGTGTCAAGCCTACTAGAAATCAGGGATATTCAAATCAGGACTACAAGTTTTTCTACTACTCACCTGCCAAAAAAAAAAGAGATGGCACAGGCTAAAATAACTCATTAAAATTTGTAAAAAAAAATATATGAAAATCATACAAAAATCTAGAATTGTCATATAAACTTGAAATTTTATATATAGTTACCCAATATTTCCACTCCTCAGGTGATTTGTGATAAAGAGAAGAGAGAATTATGAAAAAATCCTGCACAGAAATTGTCAAAGAATATTAGCAAAGGCTTACAAGTAACAATAAAAACTGGCTACAGGTTTTAAAGCAAGTTAAGTTATGTGCTGACTATGTAAACTTGAATAAACTTCCTTATCGATATATACATTTGAACTCATACTGTGTCGCAAACATTTTGAGGTCTAAATAATGCCTGAAATGTGTGCGTGCAACAGTGGGAACACAAAATTCTTTATTTGCAATCATTATTTAATTGATACTCGATATTTTAATCAATACACAAATTTCTTTCCTAGAGCAATGTATTTCTCTCTTCTCTTTCTTAAACCTTCTACAGAAGTAGTTCAATATTTTACCAGTAAAATTAAATTGCTTAAGAGAAAATTTGTGTTGCATTATCTTACAATATCTAGGAAAAAGAAGCACATTAAAAATATCATTTCATGTCTCTAAAAGTAGATAAAATCAAATCTCCATTAATATTTTCACATGCTTTTGCTAGATATTAAGGGTATACATATAGATAAGGGCAAATCTGTTTTCAAATGTCACTGACTCTAAGTCACAGCTTTTTACCTATGCTCTTAGACTTTTTAAAACAGAAATGAATAGCCTTCCTAAGCAAACAGGGTTAGAGTAACATGCTCAGTCAGTGGGGAGTTCATATAGCATATCAATATTCTGGTTTTAGATTCTAACAGCAAAGTTATCATCACATGAAATGAGATTGTGCAAACTAACTTTTCCTTAATCAATAGCAAAGTCTCAAAAAACATCAAGGAAGTTCAATGAAAATACAGATTTTATAGTTATTAAGCAGTTTTATTGAATTCTGAAGTCTAGAAACTTCAGTAGCAAGAATGGACAACAGAATTCGGAATTGTAATGAAAAAAGTAATGATAAACAAAAATAATGCCTCACAGAGAATAAAACTTCATTTAGAAATTAACTGTTAATAACTGAGGTATAAATGATCAACTGTATTTGAATTTTTATATTTCTTTTCTCCATACATAATTATTTTGTTCATTCACGTATTATAATAAGTGAGCCATTCTTATTATTATTTTAATAACGTAAGAATTGTATAAACAAGAAGCCATAGGATTTTTAAATCCTCTTAAGACACAAGTTGAAATAAGATTGCTAGAGCTAAATATCATAAACGAAATTCAGTGCCTAAATAATCGTTAAAAGAAAATCTAGAAAGTATATTAGTCACTTTTTGTGTTCCCAAAGCTTATAAATAAGAACAACTAGATCTAGAATCTTTCTAGAAAAAAAAAGATGACCCTCTGTCATTCTGGATAATAAGAAAAAATTCACTAAAGAATCACCATAGCTATGTTCACTTTCCTAATTTTTTCCTTAGCCGTGGAAGTGACTGACTCATCTTTGCTTAAAACTGAGATTTCCCTAACCATCCACGGTGGAAGAAAAGAATTCAGTACAAAAAAAGTCTCTTTTACTCTCCAGCAATGTCATTGAAGGTAGTTTTTCTTTTATTCTTTGTTTTTTTAATACCTTTGAAGTATTTGTATGTTTGAAGTAACATTACATTGTAACCATGTTTCACACATGCATCATTATAAATCAACATCATAATATTTTTCATATATGCTACATAAATTTCACTACTGAAAGTTTATTTCAGCTCCAATAAACCAAATAATGATCACTCTTACGTATACTGAAATATGAAAGTAGGACATATAAAATAAAAAGATTGAAAACTCTTTCACCTACAACAAAACTTTACTCCTGATTAAAGCAATGGTTCTTTCAGATCTCATTCCATCTGGGTCTCCCTTTTGATATAAATCAGCGACATGATGTAGCAATGCTTCAAACCAGTCAGTCCAATAACATTAGAAAAATCATGTAACTCAAAACACACAAAGTTCTCATAAAGCACTTAGTCAAGTTAAGCAGACATACCTGCTCCTCTTCATCATCAATATTAATGAGACTAGAACCTCGGTCTTCACATGACTTCTTACTTTCATTCCAAGTTTTCACTTCCTTGGAAAAATAGTAGCATATTTTCCCACAGCAAGACCATTTTCCATGACATGAACCACAGCCTTTCTCTTAAAAACAAAAACCATCATCACCTACAATCCCATGACTAATTTAGAGATTGTCTTTCCATATATATCAATGCTTACTACAGGGTGAATGATCAGAGAATATGTGATTTACTTGTGTCCCAAAATCTGTGTTAAGAATGGCTCTTCTCTAAATTCTATAGATAAGAATACGGTAGTGTCAGAGACCATCTCTGCCACACCCAAGGCCACTGCTAATAGAGCACTGAGAAATGTCGACGTCTCAAGGAAAACAACTGCAAGTGAAAGGGAACAGCTCTCCCTAGAGTGAAAAATCTGTCAAAGTGAATACATAGAAGCTATGTTGACTGCAATGGATCTGTACTTGAGATCATATATCTACAATCACAAAATATCCATATGACTGAGTCAGAATGATTATATGTTAGAATCGTCTTACTTTGAGAACGTCAAGCCTACAACTAGCTTTATTATTAGAAAAAAATTAATTTGAGAGAAAAATAAGATAAAATAAAAATTCCTGCCAATGCTTAACATTCCATTTTTAAGAGATATATTGAGTGGAAGAGAAATTAGTGATTCTAGAAAGAGAAGTGAGTAGTTTCAGCTTACATATTCAGCACATACCTGTTTGACTTGGTAAAACTTCGGATGAGTGAGGACATTTTTCATCCGTGTGTTTCTTATCTATCAAAGAAGTAAATAATGTTGGTTAAATACACTAAGACTAAATATGAGCTAAAAATAGCACGAAGTGTCAGAACAAAATTTTCCATACAATAGCTTGCCATATATTTTTAAAAATATGTAAAACTGTATATCTTTATACCTAGATAGAGATACAACTGAAAGTAAAAACTGAAAGTAAAAACTGAAAACAATATTAATTGATTTCTAAGTCATCTACTCATCAGTTAATATTTTCAAGGTTTGCAAAATAGTATATTTCTTAGTATTTACAGTCAGAAAATATGAGCTTAAAATATTACTAAGCATGAGAACAAAGAATAAAACTGTAAATAGCTTTCCATACATTTTTTAAATGTATGTAATACATCATCTATATCTATACAGTTACCTGTATCTATATATCTGTATATCTAGACGCTAAAAATGAAACTAAATCTGGGAAAAAATATTAACTGGTGTCTAAGTCATCCATTCATCAGATAAAATTTTCAGTTTGTGAAATACTATTAACTATTTCTTAGTATTTACACTCAGAAATAGACAAAGGAAGTTCACCCTATTGCAGACCCAAGCCCATTGTTAGGAGAGCACTGACAAATCTTGCCTTCTCAAGTACAAACAACCCGCAATGGTAAGGACCTGCTCTCCCTATAGTGAAAAATTCATCCAAGTGAATAAACAGGAATTGTGCCGAACACCAGGAATTTGTCTTGGGATCATACATCTACAAGCACAAAATACCCATATAACTAACTAACTCAGAATGATAATATTTCAGAATCTTCTTACTTTGAGAAAGTCAAGCCTGAAATTAGCTTTATTATCATAAAGAAAATAAATTTGAGAGAAAAATTTAAAATCTGACAGAGTTTAACATACGATGTTTAAATATATTGAAATGGAACAGAAAGTAGTGAAAAAAAGGAAAATCAGCAGATTTACAGCTTAAGGAATGCAGGACATACCTGTATGAGGTGGTAAAACTTCTGGTAAGTAAGAAGAAATATTTTCACTTGTACTCTTATCTTGTATTTTGTACCAAGAAGAGCATTGAAAATCTTCAATACAATGGCAAATTTAATGTCATAAAAAGTTTTGAAAGGACATTTTATAACGATCAAGTAAATAATGTTGGGTAAACAGCCTAACTACATGTGAGGCTAAAACATTATCAAGTGTCAGAATCAAACATGAATGTTTTAACTAATCAACTCATCATATTATTTTTAAAAGTTTGTAAAACATTAATCAACACATATAAAACAAACTATAAACTGGGCATGAAAGAAAATATTAGCTGGTACCTAAACTATCAACTGAAAATTTCAAAGCTTGCAAAATATTATTAAGTATTTTATTTAACATTTGTGTTCAGAGCTAAACAAAGAAATTTGAATCCCTATGTTCAGTATACATTTATTTTAGTATAGTGTGTCACTTCTTAAGTTCAAAAGTTTAAAATTGGAAACAAATAGCACTTCTTAAAAAGCTCAAAAATCTATAAAAACATGACATGCATGACTCTTTAAGGGTATGAACATATGTTTTTAAAGTGAATAAAGGTAGCTATATAGCTGAGAATCTTTACTTCCAATTCTGCTACCATCTATTATCATTTGGCAAAACTCAAAGTCTACTTTTAAAATTTTAATGACATCAATTGTACAGCTCATTAATGTCTTGAATTTCAGGACATTATGATTAACAGGACTATGATTAACACTCAATTCAAAAATTCATTCCAGGTTTTACACTATGAATCTAATTTAAAAATACACAGCAACACCTTTAGTCCTAAATGCTAACCAATTATTGTGATCAATCAATTTCTGTCTCCTTTCCTTTGTGTCTCTCCAGGACCACATAGTAGAGAAATAATTTTCGCAAATCCTCCAATAATCTTGCAACACACTCTCTATGCACATCTGTAAGTAACTAACTCCGACACACTTTATCACTCATTTCTCCATCTCCTCACTCAGCTTCACAATGTCAGATGACAAAGATATAAAAATGCGTAGGTACAGATTAATGCTAATCATCATCTGTGGTTTTCATCACCTTACCCCTCATACACCAGAGTATATATTTCAAAATGGAATGACTATTTCAAATATTTGATGATTTCTAAGTCTATCTACTGCATTTCATTGATTCCCTCTCAGGAAATGGACTCATCTGTTACTTCACCCAAAATTGTCAGCATCAAACATAAGCAACCCTGACCTATATGCTTCTCCTATAAATACACAAGTAATCATTCGGTCTCTCTCAGAAAAAAAGTTCTTTCAACTGAGCATATCTGAAATTCTCACCTTACACTGAATTCTTCTCTT
>PVHY01022374.1:0-22509 GCA_004024945.1 Uropsilus gracilis
GGGGGGGGGGGGAGAATAAAAAGGAAGGAGCAGAGACTGGGACAGGAACTTTCTGGAAGGAGAGCGAGGGGAGTTCAGAGATCTTGGAGGTTTTGGCTCCTGGAGGAAAAGGACCCAGAAGTGGAGTCTTTTGAGGTTCTCACAGCATTGGCACTGAAGGGTCAGGAGCTATGTGAAGGTGGAGGAGAGATGACCCTGGCTGAGCCACCATGCACCCCAGATAGACCTGAGCTGAACCTTAGATTCACCTGATGCTGACTGGAGTGACAAAGACCAAAGAATGTAACTTGGTGATTTCAGAGATGCAGTCGGACTGAGGTAAACCCCACGTAGCTCCCCGAGGAGCAGAAATGGGCTTCCTTTCTGTTTGGGATACTTGTGAGGGTGTGTACTATTGGACTCCTTGTTTTCCCCTTTTCTGCAAATAAACCTCTTATGTTTACCCTTATTGCTAAGGTTTGATCTCTGGGTAGCTGCTTGTGTGCAGGCGTGAGAACTCTCAGTGACAGAAATTTATAAAGGGGGTTGTCCCTTACCCCGGTAACAGTCATACTTAATATTTTTTGAAAAAAATGATAGACTCTTCCTGGAGATGGAGGGAAGGCAGCAGTGAAAAGCAATGACAAGCAAGAGGAGGGTTTCTTGATAGTCAGTCTTAACTCTGTTTCCTACTACCTGTCTAAAGTAGCCCAATGAAAATCTAATCACGGTAACATAATTTTAGTTTCAGTCACAGTCAGGGAATTCCCTTTGAGGGAATTCCTGTTGCTTATATATATTCAAACTATCAACAAGTAGTCATTTGGTTACATCCAAGGCACTGTGCTAGACACAGGGGATAAGCAATGAGCAGAACCAGCTGTGGATGAGAAGTACAAGGTGCCCAAAGAACACGGAGCAGTGACCACTTAGCCTCATGAGCATGATAGCTTCGATCAGCGTGGAAGTAGTGTAGCTGCAGAGAGATGGTGGCAGACAGGGGAATGGAGAGAGTTGATAAATGCTTGAAACAAAATCTAAGCAAGCTCTTAGTTTCTGACAACAGAATGGTCATCATCAGAGGAGAAAAGGTGGGGTTGGTGACCAGCACAGGAGGAAACAGCTGATTGGATGGTGGTAGATGGTAACTGGTCTTTGATGGTAGACAGTGTGGTAGATAAATTTGGAGCCCTGTGAAGCTGGACTCCTGAATCTATAGAGTTGCAAAGCAATGCTGCTAAAATAAAACAACAAAACACAGTTGCACAGCATAGTAATAGAACAGATGGCATCAAAGATGACTCCCAAAGTCCTGGCATGCAGACCAGCAGGGGCCACAGTGCTGCCTACTAGGATGAAGAGAGTGGAGCATGCCTGGGAGTTGAGAGGAAATCCCAGGAGCTCAATTTTGTGATACACCTTTAAGCATCAGAGATTACAAGGGGAATTGTATGTATAGATTTGATCCTCTAAAGAGGACTGTTATAAATAAGAATTTCTATAGAATAGAAAGAGATTCTATAGATGGTATTTAAAGACATGGGCATGGATGAAATTGCCTGCAAAGAAAATATGGGCTTGTAGTTAGAGGTCTGCTACTGGAAACATAATTTCACCTGATTAAAAAAAAGGTGTTGAATTCAAAGTCTAAATAGTTATCAGTTGTGAGTGTTTGGGGAGAATATTAAATATAAGTTCTGATTATTCTTAACATAACATCAGAAAGCAATTCATTATTCTGGGGAAAAGGGTGATCAGGCAGAGTGGAAGTATATATGTAGGTATACAAACAGAAACCTTTGGGGTTAATATCATTGTGGTTAAATCAAAAGGAAACAGTGAAAAGAACATCCTCTTTTAATAATGACAGACTAGGAAATTCTAATCAGTTCTCTTGATGAGTACAGCTTAGATAGTTGAACAAAATATAAAAATCGTAACATAAAAATCAAGATATAAAAATCATCTGGATAAAGGCATATGGAAATGAAATCCAGAAACATGAGCTAATTTGAGGCCTAATCTGAGACCACATGCTGACACTAGTTCTGATGGCCTTGCAGAGGCCCTGGTTAGCTCCATCAGCATCAAGCACAGGTGACCCCAAAGCAGTTCAGCTTTACAGGGACGGTGCCCCAATTTAAAATCATCCAAGACCTAAAACTGATTAGGTGAAACTTAATTGCTAGTGAAGTGGATGCCAGAAGAAAACATTGTCTAGGGGAGGATGTCTCCCCAGATCTCAGCTATTTCTAGAATTAATTTGTCAAATGCAAGATCAAACACACAACAACATGGAGGCACATGATGAAATAAGAAAATATGAACAACAATCAGCAGAAGTAACAGAAATAGAAATGCACCAACAGAGCTGTAGGCATTGGTGTCATGTGATACACATCTGGATCAGGAGGATGAAAGATAAAGCAAGGATTTAAATAGAACATTACATGATAGGCAGATTTTCAAAAGAGCAAAGTAGAAATTCTAGATTGGAAAAAAAGTCAGACTTAAAATCAGGTTAGATACCAAGGATTAATGAACGGGGCTATGGGTTATGATAAAACAATCAGAATGAATCACAAAGAGAAAGAGATAGAAAAATCCAAAGAAAATACCATAACAGTCTAATTTAGGTGAGAGAAGAGTCATACAAGAGCAGAGAGATTAGGCAGAAACATATTTCAAAAGACAGTGTCTGAGAATATTCCAAAACTGACAAAAGAAAATAAGCCAGACTCAAAAGTTGTCTAAAGCCAGAAAAGAAAAAAATCTTCATTCAGAGTAAAACCCTGTTACAAGCATCTGTTTTAAGTGAATGTGAAATACATTTTCAGACCACTGAAAGCTGAGAAAGTTTGTCACCAACAAATTTGCACTAAAGGATTTCCAGGCAAAAGGAAAGTAATTACAAATGAAAATACTGTACACAACAAAAAAGATATGTAGGTAAATCTAAATAAATTGATTATACAAAAAATATTTGTGAGTCTTAAAACAAATAGCTAAAATATCTGAAATACAAAAGAAGATCAAGCAGAATCTGAAAGAGGAAATACTATTAAGGAATATTAACCTTTGACACTGTGTCTTTGGTACAATCTCTGAGGTCACTAACTCAAGAACAATGAGAGAGTGTACAATTTCCAAACTAAGAGAAGAGGGCAGGAACCAGGAGAAGCAGAAAGGTGGGAAAGTAATGAAACTACTTGTTCAACTTTAAAAAGAATAATGGAGAGAAAAAGGAACACCAAAAAGTAGACAAAAGAAAAGGCCTATGAATAAAACCTCTCCATATAAATAAATCCTATACAGTGTTACACAGCAACATAACCTCAATTAAAACTGCATTTTTAAAATGTAAATGACATGTACAATTACACTAAATGTAAATGGATAAAACGTTCTAAGCTCATGAAGGAGCTGCGCCTGTAGGAAGCTTTTTGTCTTTTGGGGTTTTTTCTCATTAGCTAGTCAGGGTAATACTAGCCTAACAAAAGGATTTGTACCATTCTTATTTCCTCTGTTTTCTGAAAGAGCTTGTATAGAATTGCTAGCATTTAATTGACATAAATTCTAGTTGTTCTTTTTTTTTTATCATTTCTGGAGTTTTTACCTCTTTGTGTAAATCCAATTTCCTCTGCATCACATTAACTTTCATTATCATATCTAAAGTTAAGCCTGGTACAACACATTCTTTCAGTACTGTCTGTATTTAAATATTTTTTTTGACCCATCACCCTGTTTTCACAGAAGTCTGTTTAATTCTCAATTTTGCTCCTCTGTATATATCTTTCTTTTGTCTCTGGCTTCTTCCAAGATGGTATCTTAGTACTTTCAGCACTTCAATCAGGATGTGCTTTGGGTGTGGAGAGGAGGGTCAGCTTGTGTGCATTTATCTTGTTTGGGTCTTTGATTTATTGTTTCTCATTCATTTCAAAAAAGACTTGGCCATTATTTCTTCAAGTATTTCTTCCCTGTTCTCTTCTTCCTCATTCTGAGACTCCAATTTGCTTATATTGGATTATTTTATACTATCAAAGTCATGGGATGCTTTCTTATAGTTTTTCACTCATTATTATCTTTGCATTTCAGTTGGACAGTATCTACCTTCAAGTCCACTGTTTTTTTTTCCCCCCTCAGTCATATCCAAATTGCAGAAATGCGCATGGAAGAAAGGCTTTGCAGCTGTCTTGTATCACCCCAACTTTCAGTACTTTCACTGACTTGTTTGCATAGCATCCATCTCTGCTGATACCCACACATTTATTCATGTTGTTCTGAGGAAGCAGGCATTGCCATCTTCCTGGGTCCTGGCAGCAAACAGCCACCACGCCTGCAGCACCAAGGCTAACTCCAGTCTCCTGCCTTGCCCCCAAGCAAGATTACTTGTGCAAAAGTTTGCCAAAGAGCACAAAGTTTCCTTGTGTCTGGAACCACAAACTTTTCTGAATTAGTATGAACAAAAAACCTTGAAACACATCAAAATGTGTTGATTTTTTTTTTTTCTAACAGCCTGATGTGGTGGCTACTTTCTCCTCCTACACACTCTCAAAGGCAGAGTTCCTGTATATCCCATCTTCCTCAGAGAGTTCTTATGAATTTAGTTCATTCACTTCTGAGCACTTTTGTCAGGGTAAAAAGTCACAATTGTGTGGGTTTTGTTACTAACCCATTGTTTGAATGGGAGTAAGGTCTTCTTTTGCACTTCCACATCTAAGTTAGCGTGGAAATGATTGCTTTGTTTCTGAGTCCTGGAAATTTGATTCTCTTACAAGCTTAACTAAAAAATTGAAAGAGGAATTTCTGTATTTTATCTAGCACTTTTAGATGTTCTGATTTAGGAAATTTTCAAGGATATCTAGTTCACCACACCACCCCAAACACCCCAGTTAGTTTACAAAGCTTTAACACAAACATTGTTTATCTTTATTGTATTACCTTTATTAGTTTTCAAGAAGTGTAACTAAAAATACCTGTAAATGGGTCCTTCATATCACTCAACTATCTGGCCGAAAACAATATTTAAGTAATAATAGTAGTGTATTGCTGTCATAGAAATAAGAAGTTTTCTAATTAAAGAATTTCAAAAATTCTAGTACATTTTTATTGTTGGCAGAGTGAAAATAATAAATGATTAGGTGACTAAGAAGCACATGTGAAAACACTGGTATTCACATAATTTACTGAAAGGCAATAGTTTTAATATTAGGACTATTTGCTTATATAGCTTTGTCTATAACTAAAATAACTATAAACTTAATAAATTTTTCTATCAAATTTAATTATTATTGTAAAATAATGTTTACCTATTTGGTCCTTTAACACAAAAAGAAAAACCAAAACACAGACATTACTTTTTAAGTGCAAAGCAATCAATGTACTTTTATTTTTGTGCTATAAACCACAGGAGAGCAATTTCTAGCATCTGTTCATACTACCACACCTTTTTTTCTTTGTGAAATAGAAGAAAAGTTACATAATTTTATGCTTCCTAATCCATAAAAACTCTTACCAAGGTCAAGTCTGACCCTGATGATATTTTCCATTAGTCTCGCTTTATGGAAATTATTTCACTTTCTTCTTTACCTTCTGTCACATCAGAGTGCTCCTAAATGTTCAGGCTGCCAGTCAAGTATTATACTCTATTGTGGGCTTTTATGATCTGTAGGGGGTCTGATACATCAAGCTCTGCTTATTATATATAACATTGTTCTTTTACAAAATCCTTCTGCTTTTACATGAAAATGAACTTTTAGCTCATCCTAGAAAACATGACTTAAAGTAAGAAGTCCCTTTATTTCTGAACTTGCAAACCAAAGAAAAAGGTAATTTTTATCATCTGTTTATGTTCTTCAACTCTCTTGATTAAAACTATTACTTTTTTCTTGGTAAAGTGTAAGAGTAAATTATAAAATGCCATGCTTCCTAGAAACCTTCCAACAAAATATTGAGAATCAGCCATTATTTTTTAGCTTAGATTCCTCAACTGTGAAATTGAGAGTTATGTGGAATTGTTATAAGAAATCTCACAGGATGTATCTAAAGTATCATTTACAAGTCCTTGCCCACAGTCAGCATCCCCAAACATTACCACAGGTCAAATGCACGTGACACTTGAAAGAGCACTATAATGCAAGCTTTCCTAATCACAAGTAATTCTATTTGGATAGCAAAGGTAACCTGTGAAAATTCAAAAAGATCTACTTTTTTAAAATATACTTATACTCATTTAGCTATAAAATATCCTAATAAATAATTACACTGGAATAGACATTGTTCTATTATTTCCAAAAATAAAATCAAATTCTTATAAAATTAAGAAAGGTAGACCTAATCATTTTTCAGAATCACAATTTTCAAGTGATCGAATCTTCACATTGGTGTATTATGTCTCTTTTATTCTTTCTCCATTAGAATCTTTCCCCTATCCACCCAACACAGGCCTCTCTAGCAACATAAGCCAGAATCTGTCACTCCACTGTTTTCACTTTTCCTTAGCAAGGCCATTAATGGATCAACGTGCCATCCGTCTTTCAGGCAGGCATTGACTGTCTCAGAATATTTATTTTAATTATTTTTTTATTGGTTGCATATATATGTATACATATAAATTATATCAAGTATACCCCGAGGTTCTCCCATCTCCTTATCACCCCTTAACCATCTTAATCTTTTATACCCTGCCCCTTCCCTGTTTTCTCCCTCCTCTCCTCTTGCTCTATGGTTCAGTTCTCTTGGCAGATTGAAATTTTTATTAAGCGTTTGCTTGTTTCCCCTATATCCCTCATGTAGGTGAAACCATCCCATATTTCTCTTTGTTTCTGGCTTAATTCTGCCAACATGATTCCTTCTAGCTCCATCCATGTTGCTGCAAATGACATAAGTTTGTCTTCTTTGATTGATGCATACTAATTCCACTGTGTACATAGACCATATCTTTTTCAGTCATTCATCAGTTTATTTACGCCGATCAATGCTCACACTAAAGTTTATCACACCGGTCCAGGTTCTGGGGATACAGTGATGACGCTGATGCACAAAGACTCTGTACTTGGGAAGTACGGGGAGAAGAGCACTAGGCGAGCAGGTCTAAGAGCTAGAGGGGCTCATTTTAAAGCTAAAGGGGCATCATTCCTCTGAAACGGAAGTCTTCTGCATTAGTTTCCTGTGGCTGCTACAATCAACTACCACCAACTAAGTGACTTAAGACAACAGAAATTTATTAGCTCACAGTTCTGAAGGCCATGAACTTTCAAGCAGTATCACCTAACGGAAATTACTGGGCAAAACCACACGCCCTTCCAAAGATGTGGGGACAGAATCTGCTCACTGCCTTCTGGTGGCTATGACATTCTTTGGCTTGTGGCTACATCACTCCAGTCTCAGCCTCCATCCTCACATTGTCTGCACCTCTGCAGACATGGCCAATCTTTCACAGTTTCCCTCTAATTAGGAGACACATGATGGCACTTAAGCCCAGCCCAGGTAACAGAGGATAATCTACCTGGCTTAAGATCCTTCAGCACATTCTTTTTCAAAATGAGATGATACTGAGTTCAGGGATTAACTCCTGTGGAGGTCATTATCCTGCTAGCTAATCTTCATTTGCAAGAAAATAGTAATGTATGACTGATGATTTTAAAAAGAGTTCCTTCCTCTCAAGAGGGTGGGGGAGAAGCTCTCTGAAGCAAAACAAAAAAATTATTGACTGAGGGAATCTTTTCACAATGCATATACACAGCATGTTGTACACTTCAAATACATACCATTTTATTTGTCAAAAAAAAAAAAAAAAAAAAAAAACACGTAGATTGTTCCCAAAGAAATAAAAGATCAGATCTCTGGCCAAGTGAGTTCTGGAAGGCAACGTGGAAGCAACAGGACCCTTGAGGAGGCGGCTGCAGGAACCCCAGGAGAGACAACAAAGGCCCAAGGAGCGATGCTATGCAGCATGTGTCTGCAGCAGCTCCGCTCAGTAGATGAGGAGGCTGCATAGAAGTTAAGAGGGAAGACTCCAGGATTCCTGCTCAAACCAAACTGCACCATCTGCTAGCTTTGTGGTATGGGCAGTTAATGTAACTAAATTATCAAGTGACCCTTACAGAGAGAAAAATATGTCACCCATTTGACAGCATATGGTGCCTGATATATAGCGAGACCTCTATAAATCTTAACTGCAGCTATTTTTGTTTGTTCCTGACACTGCACATTTTTTATTGTGTGATTTTACGTCACATATTTTGCCCCAAAGTAAGTGGGGAATAAATTGACAGAAATCAATGACTTAATAGACAATGACTTAACCAACTTAACTACTCACTCTTGCACTTCTTTCTAAAGGAGGCACTGATCTGTTATAATTATATCATTGTTTGTATATGTTTATGTGTCTGTATATGCATGTGTATGTGTATATATAATATCAATGATATATACATATGTATACCATATATATCATTACTATTTTAAATTTCATAAAGGACCACAGTAACTTAGAAAAGTATCTTGACAAGTTTTTTCACTTCTATATAATGTGCAAGTCAAATATTAAAATCTAACATCTAAAATTTCAACATAATATACTATGAGAAAGAATCCATCAGTAGACCACAGAAAAAATTCTTTTTTCTTAAACAGTCCCTGGGACTAAATCATGTAACACAAATATTTTATAGCTATATGTTATAAAACATATAATGTTTCAATAGCTAGGGAATTTAAATTACAGGTCAAAATAATTCCTTTCTGGACTCTTATGTAAATCATCATTCTTTTCTACTCTGGATACAACTTTAAAGTTGTAGAAATACTATGGATTAGTTCAGTTCTAATTCTGACTCTGTTTGTGCCAATTTATTTTTAGCCTTAAATTACTTCAAATCTAAGATGGTGAAAATAGCAACCTACTTTATAAAAACATTTTAGTTAAGTGCAAGGACTAGCTCAGTTTAACACAGGACCAAACAGAACCTCCACCATCACTTTGTGTAATGTTCTTAAAGACAAGGAGAAGGCAAAGGTGCGTTATAAACAGTAAGACTCTTGGGAATGATTAGCATCTTATGAAATATTTACAACAAAAATATTTATTGTTCATAACTTCAAATTCTCTCAAAGTGCCGCATTCCTAAAAGATCCATACTAGCAAATACTCAAACTATTTTCCCCAGGGATTAGTAAACTCACAACCAAGATGCCCAAAGCCAGCAGGATCAGGTGGATGGTGAAACAGGAGTCAAACCTCACGAGCTTACGCAATCCACTACCAAACACTGTTCATTCTATCTTGGACCTCTCCATGCCTCCCTACTGGCCTCACCTACGCCAAGCACAAACAGCCCAAGGACCACGGCTGCAGCTTCCGGTCTCACTGCAGTCCACTCCCCAGAGGACTATGAAAATGATCGCTGCAAAATGTAAAAGGAGTAAGTCACGTCCGGCTTAGAGATTGCAGGAGGTCTCTCTGTCCTAAGAAAGACCAAAGAATCTTGCCTTGTGCGCTTTTTTCGTACTCTGTGCTCTCCACTGGCATGTTCCCTAACCTCTCTCCAAGTTACGCCTTGCCCTGACCACTGAATCCCACCCATTCTTGCCTCTTTCAAACACCAAGCAAGCTTGGGGCTCTTGGCAGATCTTCCACCTGGAACACTCATTCCCAACTCTGTGAGTGGCCACTTGCTCCATTCCCTGCAGTCCCCAGCTTCACAGAGAGGCTCTCCAAGACCTCCCAAAGCACAGTCCCCTCCCCTTTGCTTGTCTCCACCTCTGAACTGTACCTGCTTCACAGCAAGTTCTCCGTTTGCTCCCCTCCATTTTCTCAGTGCCTAAACAGTGCCTGACACAAAAAAGGCACTCGGCAAATTCTTATGAATGAGCGGCCATGCCATTATCATTACATGCTCACTTTGAGACACTTTCTGCGACATTCATTAGGAAATGATGGCCACGGCAGAAGTGACTAAAGTGGCTATGTGAGATTTCTGTCATGGTTTGATCACTGAAAGCAACCACATGCAGAAGCAAGGCAGAATGACAGAGGCTGCCACGCAGGCGCACTCTTCCCTCTGAACAGCATCTGCGATTGAAGCTTTGCACAAAAATACAGATTTTATAATTTGAAGCAAGGTTCCTGACCTGTCTAGCTATCCACATTGTATTTGGAACCCTGATAAGTCATTACTGTGTCCCCACAAAGTCTTTCCCGTTTGCTTAACTGGTCAGCATATAATTACCTAGTGTCAGAAGCATGTAACTGAATATGCTCAGTTCTTTTAACAGTTTTCCACATAGGCCTTTATGACAAAAACTCTACTCTGGGACAACATCTACTTCTTCCTACCTTTTTCAATACCTGGCAAGGAAAATGAGCATCTGAAATAAAACTGTCGATTAGCTAAAGAAATGTATGAAACCGCTCAGCAACAAATAATGGTATGTGTAGTACATATTCTTAAATGTACATTTTCTGTATAGCATTCATTCAATTCATCTTCTATATTAGAGATTAATTTTAACTGAAGACTCACTACAGTCATATCTTTTGTAACTCAGCTTTCATGTAAATATGCTATATAGATGAGTGTGCTATTCTTTCCATGTTCCAATAAAATCAAGATTTTAAGTAATTGTTTTTGGATTGACTTTATTCTGAATTCACTGGAAAAAGATTTTTTTCAGAATATTTCAGAGACTCAAGTCATGTTACATGAAACAGTCATCATACTGCCTGGGCCAATTCAGCCTGCTCGGCACAGAATGGTTTGTATGCTCAATTTTTTCCATTTTAAACCTGAGTCCCTAACATACAGTAAACAGTATACAGCAGGACCTACACACCTATTTTCGTCTACTGTTGTTTACCTGGTACTTCCAGCTGTCATGCCAACAAACATAGGTCATGAATGTCACCAAAGCTGAATATGAAATTAAACTGGTCTGTGGAAACTTAAGTCCACTGGGTTATGGCACATCTGAAGGTCATCTGAAGATGCCATCACCCTTCTCATCTAAATCACTGCCCATAGAACCATGACATTATGCCTAAAATTAAAACCCAAGGATGTGTGCACCAGTCCAGTACTTTAAACACATACAAATTGATGAAAAAGTATCGCAGGGAAAACATGTAGAATTCACTATTAGCAAACATGATCTCCATTAGAATGTAACTTTCCTGGCATCAGTAACAGGTAAGTACCTTGAGGGCACAGAGACTGTTGTCTATTTTATTCATAATAAAATAATAATTGAAGTTATTAAGAGAAACCCTATTTTGCTTATAGGGGCACACCTAGTTTACAAATAAGTTTAAAAAATCATGAAATATTTAGTAATTTCTATTAACATAATAATTCTGAAAGAACTTAGAAAGCATAAAATAAACATAAAACTAAAACTGTTATTTAATCACATGATTAATCACATGGGTAATCTTTTTAATCACATGATTCAATCTTTACTTGGTAATTCTTCAGAAGTCACCATAGTCATTATCAAGTATCCTAAGGAATAGCAGTGAAATCACATTATCAAAGCCGTAGCGGTACTAAAAATGCAGGCTTAGGTAAACAGAATTACCAAATAAAACAGCTGAGGATTTTATGGGAATAAAGAAGACTTGTTGGCTCCTAAAGGAAAAAAAAAAAAAAGCTAACTTTATTAAAATATCTCTAGTGAGAAAATGACTAGAGAAATCAACATTTAAGATCTGTAGTTCTCCACTTGTATCAGCTAATTTCTCTAAGTATTTTCATCATAACTCAGAACGCATAACATAATACTGTCTACGCTCAGTGATTAGGTACAAAAGCTCAGCCATGTAAAGCTCTGGCATTTTCTGCTGAGCAGGACAATAACTACTGAGGGAAAATGATAAATTCAAAGCTTATGTCACAACAACTTACTCTGACTTTGGGCAAGACTCTTCGAAGCGTCTCCGCAGGGTTCTGTCTCATCAGAAATGGAAGATTCACAATCACACTTGTCCCCTGGATATCTTGGCCAGCACTAATAAAGAGAACACAAATATAAAATTTATAATTTAAAACTGAATTTTTGGCTTCAATTAATTTGAAAAATGAATTGTTTTTAATAATAAACATTTATTATTAAAATAAGTATAAACAGACTGTTTTTAATAATAAACATTTAGACTCAGGACAAAGATTTAGGGTTCAAGTGCATCACTTAGATACAAAATCAGCACCAGAACTAGAATATGTTAAGTAAATCTATAGCAAAAGCATGATGTAATTATGCTCATGCTAAAACAAAACACTCAAATCTACAAGTCTTAAGACTATTATTGCATACTTTAAAACTGTACCTTCTTTTCCTGTGACCTACTGACTTGCTATACTTCATAACAGGGGTGGTAAATTTTCACTATGGTAAAATGCTACTTATTTTAACAACAGTGATGACAAGAATCCTATGACAATGTTTTTCTGATACAATTGAATTAACTGTTGCTCTAGGCTGAGTTGCCAAAAACTTCTTAAAGTTACTCAATATTCTTAAATATCACAGAGTAAGATTATATCTTCCCTTTTTGAAACAATATTCACTAGGTCCCTAAGGTTTTATTAAAATAACATTGATGCTGTAGAAGACTATATACTACAAAAGAGAAGCCTCAAACAAAAGTAATATAGAAACCTCAGAAAATAAGACATTCCTTTTTAAACACTATAAAAGGAGATGGGGCAGCTCTAGAACCCAGAAACCAGAAAAGCTACCATGAATCACACTTTCTTCAAAAGTTTATGAAACAAAGCTGGGCATGGTGGCGCATGCCTGTAAGCTTCAGTCTATGAAACAGCTGGGGCTAGGAATCGCTGTTCGAGTCCTGCTTGCGGCAACACAGCGAGACCTTGTCCCAAAAAATAGCTGGGCATGGTGGCGCATGACTGTAATCCCAGCTACCTAGGAAGCTTAGGCTGGGGACTGCTTGAGTCCATGGTACCCCGGGCAACGTGAGCCTGCTATTCCACGGGCAAAAATAGTGAGACCTAGTCTCAAAACAAATTTAAAAAAAAGTTTATAAAACAAATTTCACATATAAATGAGAATTGTCTATGGGTCAAAATTAAATTCTATATATAGTTATTGAAAAAGAGAATAAGAAGTGAATTAATATCCCTAAAGACAATGAAAGACAGACTTGTCTAAAAAAGAGCTCATAAAATCTATTTCTCTACAAAGAAAAAGAAATGTGTAAGATTTGGAAAAACCAGAAGAAACACTTATGAGAACCCAGAAATAAGGTAACAAAACTCAGAAATTAAATTATTTCAAAAAAGATTATGCTAGAGAGAAGACAAGTGTAAATGAATATAATGCCTTAAGAAAATAAAAGGTGAAAGGGAAATTTTTTAATATAGAAAACAATTTTGTTTTGGTTGTTTTGGCAGCGCTATTTTACAGCACTATGTATGACTGAGGGTCACAGGTTCATCTCTTCAGATGTGTGTGACCCCACTTTTCACCATAAAGTTCTGAGAAAAAGTAAAATGAATTCAAGAAAAAGTGACATTTATAAAAGACAGATAAAAAAAGACCCAACATGCCTTCCATAGGCATCACGAAAGGAAGACATCAGAGCAAGAGAGGTATTTTTTTAGTTATTTTAAAAACTTTTTGTTGAAAAAACAGATTCAAAAGTATATATATATATATATATATATATATATATATATATATATATATATCACAGACCACCTGAGAAAATAAATCCAACAGAACACTGAGGTATATAATTGGACATTAAAGAAAAATCCTTAGGGATCTAAGCAAAGTGAACGAACTACTACTTAATAACAACAAAAAATCAGACTGTCTTTATACTTCTACAGCAATGAGACTAGAAAATCAAACAGTCTGTAGGTAACACAAACTATGAACAGGACATGATGACAAAATATTTTTCAAAAGTGGATCTAAACTGTAATCACAGCATTCTCTATCAAACATGAAATCGAGATTTCATTTCCATTATCAGTTCATGTCTGGTCCTTCTCCCATGCAGGAAGGAAAAACAGATGAATGTAACAGGTTAAGGATTAAGACTGAGAAGCAACTGAGTTAGCAAGTGGTTGGGGGGTGGGGGTCACCCATCTCCCCCTGGGCACACAGGACAATATCCAGAGACATGTGCAATCATCACAACTCAGGAGATGCTACACTGGTCCAGTAAGCAGAATCCAGCGATGCCCTTAACAGCCCACAGCACACGGAGGACAGCTGCCCACAACAAATGTCAATGTCTCAGGAAAAAATATCTAAGAAACACAAGTGTACACAGAGCAACTATTAGCTGAACTACATGAAACTGCCAGCATTGGACAACCCTGACCTACGACAGTGGCCGCTGCACATTTTCAAGCTGTGCATGGAACTTAGCAGAAAGACAGTCAGAGACGTCGAAGAAACGCACACCTCAAACTTCAGCAGGGATCAGAGTCAGTCAGAGCGATCAGGGCGCTTGTTCCTGCCCCCGAGAGATCTGTGTTCACGGATGCTGGGGAGACCTGAGAACCTGATTTCCAAGCAGTTGATGCCACCGCCAGTAGAGAGTTCCCGGAAAAGGGGGGGGGGCAGCAATTGTTCACATGTTAAGACTACATAAGTAGCTGGGCCAAGGAGAGCGAGACAAAGAGGGAGAGGGGAAGGAGGGAGCAACGAAGGCAGATTCCTGCCTACATGAAGCTGGCTCAGGGCACAGCAGCAGTTTGCCCAAAGGGAGGAGGCCCCAACTCAAAGCACGTGCTAGAGACTCCTGCTGGCCCTGGTGGCAGGCTCCACTTCCTAGGGCAGGATGAAGTGGCCCAGGGTCCTGCACAGTCAGCAGACGGGGAGCAGCCTCTGAGGGGACTGGGGGGGACCAGAGTGCACATGAGAGGAAGGCTCGAGGCAGACTTGGGGAAAGGCTGGTGGATGGGACCACAGAACACAGCGAGAAGAGTCACTTATCTACCCAGTCAAGTGGGTACTGGGCAGCAGGATTGGGGATGTCCCGGATGCCCTGCTCTCCTGTTGCCACTATGGCTACCATCAGTTAATACACAAACTGAATGTGCATCGCCTGTGTGCCCGCCACTGAATGGCAGGCACCTCAAAATGGTTTAAGTCAACAGCCTAAAATTCATCATACAGCTATGCAGTAAGGTGTATGTCATCTTAAATGTTGAATCAATGCTCTCCCTTCTTTGTCTAAGAAATACACATCTTAGACTTCACGACCTGCCACTGTCGTCTGAAAGGCCCTGGGAACAGTCATCCTGTCTCAACACGGGCTGCCCTCTTGGCCCCAACTGAGCTAGTCCTTGCTACATGCTCCTTTCCCAGGATGCCCACTCAGAACCAGAAAAGACGCCAGTCTGTGCAGCAAACATTCTTCTAGCACTAGAAAGAACTGGGTTAAACATGGAACTTATATACCTAGTGGCTATAAAGAAAAGAAGGAAAAGACTAGTTAAATAGGTGAATTTAGGACAGCCAGCTTTTAAATTCTAAATTAATATTGCTAATTATCTTATTCCTATTGGGAGGTGCACCTATTTTAAGGAGCCATTTATAGTAATATCTCAAAGCGATGAAAAACAAGTCAGTCCACACAAGCATTTTTTGCCATAATAAAAACCTTCCCTGTCTTCACTGACATCCCAGCTCCTGCCACACTCAGGGGCAGCTTCATGCAGGTGGATGACAAATAGCTTGTTTTCAACCCCCTATTATACTTCAGGGATGTTTTGCCCAAATTTTACATTTCTCAACACTTAGCAGGGTACCTGGCACACCGGAAGAACTCCACAAATGCATGTTGACTTAGGGTGACCTCGTCTACACACAATACCTGCATGTTCCCTCTCTCAAGTATCAGACCCTGGGGTGTCACCTGCCGACCATAAACTCGTCTCTTCCTTTCCTCTATGGTTGAATCCACTTTTACCCTCCCCACGCTTCTAATTCCCCAATTCCTCCTTCTACTCCAGTTTCTAATATTCTTCCTCCTTTCACCTTCTTCCAGGCCAGCAAGGACCTCCCGAACTCTTACTTCAACGGCAACATCACCCCCCTGACCTCTTCAATTCTGTCCCTCCAAATAACAGTAAAAATAATATTGACAAGATTATTTGCTGGGCATGATACAAATAAGCACCTTATGGTCATAACATTTCATTCTCACAATAATCTGATGTACCAGATGAGATGCCATCATCAGCACCATCGCATGGATGAGAAAATCAGCACTGAGAAAGATGAAGTGCTTTCCCAAAGTCACCCAGCTACTGGTACCCAGGAGACCTCCAGCTCTCACGTGTTAACCACTATACCACACTGCATCTGTCAGCTGCTCACCCAGGTTGTGTTATCCACCCTACGTCATGCAGCGCCACTAGAAAACACTGCAAAACCAGGCTGTTTAGTGCCTTTGAAAATTATGCAATCAGAAAAAAAAAAAAAAAAAAAAACTGATCCTCAGTGTTGGCGGCCAGACGCAAGTATGAGAAATGAACCAACCAGAAGAGATGGCCCAGCCACAGTCCGGGTCAAATGGAAGTATGAACCATGAGACAACTTTATTAACAATAGGAAGGGGTCTTTATAGGGACACAGGGCAGGGAGGGCCTGTTGAATTCCAAGGAAGACAAGCAATTAACATCTTAAAGCAAAGAGTAAATGAGGGAGGGGTAGTGTAGGGGTGGTTGCTAATCTTTGATAGGACTAACATTGATAAGGAAAAGCCAGGGGCACCAGCTACATCAGAAGGTCATTTTAGTCAGTCCCTAAGTTTTCTTAGGGACCATTAACATGACTCTTCTGGTATGCAAATGACACACAGGCCCTCAGTGATGCCAAAAGAAACAAAATAACTACTTTGTAGGAAATGGAAAGAACCAGAAACTCAGCATAGCTATTACCTAAAGAACTTTCAGAAGTTACAATCCTGGTCTCCAAAAGTGTGTTCTTTTTGTAAAATCTCCACACTTCCCACAAAGAGGAGAAGCCGCATGTCAGAGCAGATCTACAGATGGACATACTGTTTTCCTCCATCCATATCCCCTCCTTCAATCTGGGAGACTAGGAATCCAATGAGGAAGACAGTCACACGCTAAGAATTCTAGACTGTAAAGCAAAAAATCCTTTCTGGCCAGCTGGAAAGCCCACAGTCTATGCTATCATAAACCACCTGGATAATGCAGACGGAAGGGGCTGATGTGGTGCAAAAATGGCACAACAGTCAATTGCTACTGGAGGCTTTCATGTGAGAACGCTAGTTTTGTTCCTGGTCAGTTACTTGCAGGATATTAAATGATTTCTATATTCAGACCTGGTCATTCTCCTCCTTGATGCTCTTGTTTCAAACATGCAAAATACAGTCCCTAAGCTGCTAAGCATCTGCTTGAAGTTACAAGGATGAAGCAGATGTCACGTGAACCTTGTTGTGAGCTCACGATGAAAACTAAATGATACACAGCTGATATTTAACTACTTTGGTTAAATAACAGCCTGTTTTAATCAATATAGCAAAATTAACCTAGCAAATTAAACTTCCAAACACGATGTCTTCTTTTATGACAAAGACAACTCTAAATCTGAAGTAGAACACAATGAATACCAACTCAGCACCTCAGAAAATTGTCAAAAGTGGTATATTTTCATGTCACCACCATAAAATTGATCCCTAATGATGCTCATTACTCTTCCAAGCACTGCTATAAAAGGTCTCTAGAGTGAGGGGACCACCCCACCCTGCCTACAGTCATCATGCTTTGACCCACAGAGAAATAAACTGTTATTAATAACACCAGGAGAAGAATCAAAGGAAAATCAACCTCTAAGAATGCACTGTGCGCCCGATGAGGCACTTGAGAAACACTAGGATGCTGATCTTCACAGTCCACAGCAAGATAGTTGGCTTTACTTCATGGCTGATGAGACTTAAGCCCAGCAAAAATGTGACTTTTCCAAACTCATGCAACTACTCCAGATTAGAAACAGAATTCCAGCCTTTGATGTCTGCATCCATGACACAGGGCCACTGTAACATCCAGGAGAACAGTTCCATCACAAGAAGCAGCCAAAATACAACTTTAAAATGTTTCTAAATTCATAATTTTACGAGAAAAAAAAAGTATATGATTAAGTTAGTAATATTTCTGTTGCAATAAGCTTTTACTGATAATATCCACTATCTTTTATCCCAAAGTTTATCCCAACTCCAAGTCTATTAAATAGCATGATGAAGTTTTATGCTCATCGTACAGAGAGAAACCCAACTTTCACGAAAGCAGCATTGTCAGTCATACAGAGAGCACTCTGATGGGTGCTCCTCGGCTGTCTATACTAAAAACTGAGCCCGTTTCTCCCCTCCTTTTCACAAAGAGCGGCACAAACAGTCCTCTCATTCTCTGGAGCCACAGGATTACAAAGAACCAAGGGGATGACCCCCTGAGTCTGTCCTGAGTATTTGAGCTACAGCAAGGACGCCGAGAAATATGAAAATAGGAAGTAGTCATTCACTACGCAGACTTGGGAACACTGTATTCCCAACGAATACAATGTATTCTCACTCAGAATACAGAAATGCTGTATTCTCACTCAGAAAGGCAGACTTTAAATAACATTATTATCTCCCTATTAACAAATAGGATAGAAATACCCTAAAATTCTTTTTTTTTTTAAATATAGTGATATATTAAAACATAGTCGGGGAAAGGGAGTACCCAAAGAACCACCAGGTTTGCAAGGTTGCCAAGCACAAAGAGAGGAAGCCAGGAGGGAAAAGAAGGGAGAAAGACCAAATCCCTGCACCTCCAGGAAGAAGGTGAGAAATACCTATGCAAGGATGGGGAAAGACCTAATTCCTTAATGTGCAGGAGCCCCAAGGGCTGATGTGTTCAGCATTTCCGGATGTAGTCCTGTAGGGCCTGCCGGGTGTAAGGCACGAGCTGTGGATTCTCCGCACAATCCCAGGATGCTCTCTGCTGAGCCACCGTGTGCAGCACACCGCACACCGAGCACTGAGAGAAGTCCTGGCCGGAACATGGTGGTACACGAGACAGGCAGGTCCTTACCCTCCTAGAGCACCACAGTCAGAAAGACAAGCATGAACCACCACCAGATCCATAGATCATCTCACGGGTGCAAGTGTTAATAAAGGAACAACACAGAAGACTAAGGAAAGCGCTTTCTTCGGAGGTCAGAGCAGGGCCTTCCCCGAAGAGTTGAGACCTGGAACATTAGCAGAATATGTGTGAAGAGAGACCAGAAAGAGCCACATGTTCCACATGCCCTTGCTGGATGGGAATGACGCAACTGTTTAATAAAGACTCGCCGAACACTTAAAATTTGCCGGTCACCGTGTGCTAGAGGTAGGAGAAAATAAAAGCCGAGGACTCTGACTCTGCAGATCTGGATTGGAACAGAGAGGAAGGAATGTTCTTTGCAAAAATAAAATCCATGAAACTCAATGCAAAACAAATCATTGAGAGAAAACCAGAACATCTTTCCCCCCACGTTTCCCTCCAACATGATTTAAAAGAATGGTCAAGCTTCAGCAACAAGGGATATTTAGATAAAAAGTGAAGAGTTCAGTTTGGGACTGATTCCGAACTGCTTCTGAAAAGCCTGCAGGCCCTTCTGGAAGACACACCCTGTGGAGGTGCTGAAGGTCAGGAGAAAAGCCCCAGGCTGCTGCCATGGAGTTGGAAACTATGTCACTGGATGACACCTGATATCTGGGGGTGGATAAAAGACCCAGAAAGAGAGGTCCTAGTAATACACAGGGGTTCCTGTGTGCTCATGTGACTGATGTGACTGCAAATGGGGCACTGAGTCACAAGAAATGCAATGAACGGAAGTCAGTCACAAAATGGATAAGCTCCTCACTAGCCAAGCAGAAGTCAGTCTGTAACAGCGATATAAAATGATGGTCCTGCTCTCCGACACTACATGGGGGATACAATGGGATTCTGGAGTGAAGACACCAACAGCTACAGAAATTCTGGAAATTGTTCCAGGCCAACAAGCTAGCTACTGACAGGATCAGGACACTGTTTCCATAAGCAAGATGCTAAATAAAACAGCAAAATTATTGACGCTATGAGACCTCTCATAGGTTCTGAAATAACCACTACTTTAATACCACACACATTTTCTTCATTAAAAGAAGCAGAATTAGCTTGTCTCTGCTATCCCTTAGAGTAAAAGAACTTTCATACAGTCCTATCATGCTTTTTAATACACAAAACAACAGTCCTTTAGTTATTTTACAAGAAAAACATCATCTTAGGAAATTATATCATATAGCTGACTCAATGAGTAAATATTAATATCTAAGTAAGCAATGAGTAATTTTACTCATATATATGAGCATAATGTTTTCAAAAAAACTAGGTTCACTGTTCTTTATGTGGGAAATCACAGAGAAATCAAGTAGTATAATGGATTTTTTAAAATACAGTATGTAGTGATTTTTACTACAAAATAATGATCTGGTGAAACAGTAGTACTTATTTATATACTATTTACAAAACAAAAATTTAAAGCAACAAGTGTGTTGAAATGTGTAAAAAACTGAATTCTAATATATTTTAGAAAATACTGGTCAAAAGAATTAAAACTGACAACTATATCATAAGGTTTTTTCCCCCACTAGCAATGAGTGTTTTAAAAGGAGTAGAGAAATGGGCTTAGTGACCACCTGTGACACTGGGTGTGAGCCAAATTAAGTTTACAGTCACAGTGCAAGATCTTATCAGCATGACCAGAACCTCCCCCTCACTTTCCTGAAAGAACATAGAGAAGCAAAATGATGTTCCCAAGGTCACTCCCAAGTTGGTTAGTGGTTATGCTCCATGTTTCTTAGCAACAAGAATAAAAGGAATAACACAAGTTATAAAGCTCTCACTGCTCAATAAAAGAAACTTAAAATTAGTCTAGAGACTAACTTGATATATACATATGTATATATAGTCTTATTGTTATAAGAGACTAGAATTAAACTAACATACATGCTATACCCTATTAAACATAATATATAGTAACTAAATTACACGTAGCCATATAGCAAATAAGAGAATGAAACTGAATTAATTTTTTAAAAATGCTCTCGCTGAAGAAAAAGGAGGTCACTTCTATTAACTTACTAGTGTATCAAAAGAATGACTGCTTTCCAAGGTAAAAATCACTGGACTTCTGACCCCACAGATTTCTAAGTATCTGAAAACCATCTTTACTGAATAAATTTTCAATATATATGTCAGAAAACTATAATGACTTTGTGATTGTTTCTATTTTGCAAAAGAAAGATTTAATCTGCTTAAATCTCAGAAGTGAAAAACAGGAAAATCTGATTACACTACCAGGTTTTCACCACTAAGAGGTACTGATGACATTTATCTGTGTTAAGGAGGAAAATGACCTTTGAGCAAAGACCTAAAGAAAATAACAGAACTTGTGATGGTAACATCTGAGGAGGGGGGAAAACATGCATTAAAAGCAGAAGGGACAGTAAATACAAAAAAAAACCTCAAGTAGAAATATGTTCGATATGTTCAAGGATAGTAAAGATGGCTGAAGTACACATCAAATGAAGAAGGTCATTAGCAAGAAAATCAGCTATCAGGGGACTAGTAAGGAAAATGAGAGCTACAATAGGGAAGGAGTGGGTCACAGAAATCAAACATTCTCAAATCATTATGGAATTAAACTAGAAATCAGTAAAAAAAAAAAAGATATCTGAGAAATTGTCAAATTTTTGAAGGTAGATTAATAACACTTCTAATTGACCCACAAGTCAAAAAAAAAGTCCTAAGAGAAGTTTTAAAAATATTTTCAGACAAATGAAGGTGAAGATTACAATCTATCAAAATTTGTGGGATGTGGTTAATGCAGTGTCTAAGCGGAAATTAACAGCATTAAAGTATATATATTTTAGAATAGAAGGACGATCTAAAATTAATAGCCAAAGCTTCTGTTGTAAGAAACAAAAGAAAAATAAGTGCAAAACATGTAGAAATCAGGATAAAATAAATATCAGAACAACACTCAATGGCGTTGAAAACAAATAGAGAAAGAATGAAACCAGAGACTGGTTCTCTGAAAAGATCAACAAAGCTGATAAATCTGTAGCCTTGCTAAATAAGAAAAACGCAAGAAGATACCAACTACCAATTTCCATAATCAAAAACTGAAAATCACTGCTGATCCCACAAACATTAAAAGGGACACAAGGGGGCTGGCCACGGTGGCGCGGCTGGGGCTAGGGATTGTGGTTCGAGTCCTGCCAGGGCCCGGAGCGAGACCTAGTTCCCAAAAAACAGCTGGGCGTGGTGGCGCGCGGGCCTGTAATCCCAGCTACCTGGGAAGCTGAGGCTGGGGATTGCTTGAGTCTGTGGTACCCCGGGCAACAAGAGCCTGCAGTTCCACAGGCAAAAATAGCGAGACCTAGTCTCCAAAAAAAATGGATGGATGGATGGATGGATGGATGGATGGATGGATGGATGGATGGATGGATGGATG
>PVHY01022375.1:0-22474 GCA_004024945.1 Uropsilus gracilis
GGTCCATGTTAAGCTGTCCAGCCCAGGTCTCCTGTGGGTCTCATGCGCTGAGAGTGGAGGTGGAGTTACCCTTCCAACTCACTCTACCACCATGTCTGGGATTTTAGACTATCAGCCCCAGCCAGGTTCAACCCCCACACATGTAGTGTTGGGCCCTCATGGTATTCTTGATTTGCGTCACTTGCCAACCTTTGAAAATTAAGGGGTGGGGGAGGGTTTCCCACAAAAGATCTAGCTCTCTGGATTCCCTTGGAGACTTAGATCTGCCGCACCAGGCTGCATTCCGACGCTGGCTACCCAGCCGAGCCACGGCCGCCTTGGGTTGAGCACAGGCGCTGCAGTTCCCCGCCGCTCCCACCTCTCCTTGGCGGACCCAACTCTTGGCCAAGTCAGCAGGTTTTCCATCCAGCAGGCAGCAGAGTGACGTGACTGCATTCATGGGCTTTGCAGTTATAGCATCTCCTTTCAGATCCTAGCCGCAGTCTCTGGAGCAGTGTGCTCTTGGGCAAATAGTTTCATCTCGAGGTGTACCATGGAGATATGAAGGACTGGTGTATGGACTGAGTGAGATTACATTTTTAGGGTTGTACCGGTCAACCCTTGGTAACTGAGCGACGGTTACTACTGTAGCGCTTCCTTCTGCCCTTACGTTACCTGCCTGGCATCTATAGCCACTTGAGTTTAGACAAAATTAGACTGCCCCTGTGAGGTCAGGGATCTGGTGTCCTCATCTTTTCGTTGGCAGTCATTCCAGTGCCTTGGCACACAGCAGATGTGCCCAGTGAGTGTGTGTGGAGTGAATGAATGAGTTGGCAGCCTCATACCAGTAGGAGCTGCGGTGCGGCAGAGGGGTTGGGGCAAGGACTTGGCTGCTCTCGAGTCCTTGCCCTGCCCTGATGCGTCCTCCGGCTTTTGTGTGCTGTAGCTGCTGACCTGTACAGTGGGGGTGACAGTGGTGTTTGACACACAGAGTGGGTAGGAAGGGGCTATGTAGGAAACTGAATTGCTGGCTTGGTTCTCACAGGGTGGCCCTCAGTGAGTGGTGGAGCTGTTATTTTACAGGTATTTCTTCCTTTTGCTGCAAAACAGCCATTTTATTCTTGCGTGTTTTATTTCCCTCTTCTTCCTCTCCTTTCTCCTTGCTCATCTGCATTCATACAAAGGCAGCATTTCACTTTGGAGACTAGCAGTTAAGATGCTTTTAGTTGCAAAGTAATGGTCTCAGTCAGCTAACTTAAGCAGTAAAGCGGTAGTGTGACCAGGGTGATGGGGCAAAGCCCAGTGGAGCCAAGGTTCTAGTTCTCTCATTTATGTGATCTTCTCAACTGTGCCATCCTGTGAGTGGACTTGTGCCTGAGGCTGCTGCCCCTCATGGTCACACGGCGCTTCTGAGCGCTGCAGCTGGGCCATTTGCCTGTTTCTCAACCAACCCAGAGATCCTGTTGATTTACTCAGGGCTGTGTGGCACCCCTTGGAGTTAGAGCTGTGGTCTTACCCACCAAACTGCAGGGCCAGTTGTCAGGTAGCCTGGGGAAACCTACCGTTTCTGCTGAGGCATGGTAGCTGAGATGTGTCAGTGATGCTTTGGGGGCTGCTGACTTCCCCTCCATGGTGACCCCAAGCAGAGCAGCAGAGACATCTGGGATGGGCATCTTGGATCATGTGTTATTAATGCCTGGCTGGCATTAGTCACCTTCCATTAGCATCAGCCCTCAGTCGAGCCGGCAGACCAGATCAATCTTCTGAGACCAGGGAACACTCTCTGTCCCTGTCAGGGCCAGTAGCCACTCTTCCGTGTGTATATGTGAGCACATGCGTGCTCTGGGGCAAGGCACTCCTGTGGTCTCTGAGGTTCCTGGGCAAGCATGGGTCGCCCCAGTTTTGTGACCTCTGGAGTGACAGAGCTCAGCCTGGGCAACAGTGTGGGGATGGAGACCTTGCTGTCTTCTATATACTTCCCCAGAGGGAGCTGAGCTGCATGAGTGGAGTTGGGCAAGGCTGCTGAGTATGGGTAGGTGGGCTTATGAGCCACCAAGCGCCGTCCTTGGCCTCGGAGCCTGGAACCACAGGGAGTTGGGGGAGACTCATGTACAGAGTAGCCTCTGTTCCTATGCTGTACCCTGCAGCGGTGCCCATGTGTGCGTGTGCGTGTTGTGTGTGTGGCCGTGTGTGGTTTTCAGACACAGCTGACTGGGTGGGTTTTGGCGGCAGACGACAGGATGTTGGATTGCATCCTGATTGTGTCACCCTTGGAAGAAGAGCATGAATAAACACATAGCCTTCTCTGCAAGCACAGCACGCCTTAAATTTTGGAGATTTTCATCTCGCCTGAAAAGAAAAAAGCTCTGGGCTGTTCTGTCCTGCATTTGATCCTCAAGCTGCCAGGAGCAGGTGGAACAGAGATTAAATAATGAAGCTCTGTGTAAGGTAGGCAGATGCCCCTGGTGCTGCTGCACTTGAAAACGGTGTTCAGCAACTTATAAATGGCAGTGTTGTCTAGCATATGGTGGGACCTGGTGCTGGGCATTGGGCCATGTGGGGAACCTTACCTCCCTGAGCCTGCAGGAAACTTTGAGGAGCTTGTGGAAGCATCAGAGAGCCAGGAAGCATTAAAAAGGACAGCTGATTGTGCCAGGAATGAGGTCACGGGCAGGTGAGGGCTCTGGACTGTAAGCGCCTAGGGACCAGGTCAGAGCAGTTACTCTGGGAAAGGCCGAGTGAGCTCTGGAGCCCAGGGCAGGGGTTGAGTTTAGAAAGTGACGTTAGGGCTCGCCAGCTAAGTGTGGCCAGGTCTCAGACCTGTAGCATGGCATATCCTGTACTTCATTTACTGTTTCTGCCAGGGCACACTGAGAAGAAGCCGCCCAGGGGGGCCTCTCTGCTAGTTCTGTCTGCAGCCCTGGAGGAACCTGGCCTTGAGTAGGGAGGTTGTGGCATCATCTCCTGGGGAGAGGGGAGGGAGAAAATGTCAGCTATAAGAACAGAGGCTCCATTGAGAGAGAGCTGTTAGAGAGAGCAGGTCTGGGGCAGCCTCATCCCCATTTGTTTGAGGGGATAGTGCAGCTGCCCAGAGGGTGGCTAGGGGGCTGGACTGCCTGCACCCTTACTCCTCATTCGGGAGTGCGGTGCCTGAGCTGGGGGCAGATGGTGGGGAGGGAGGGAGTGGACAATAAGAAGTATAGAAGGGAAGGTTGGGTTTGATACTAGGAGCCCTGGTTGGGAAGCAAGAATGGTTGGAGGGATTCAGACTGAGTAATTGGCCAAGGAGAGCTTGAGAATGGAGGAGGTCCCTCTGCAGAAGGAGAGGGGATCCAAAGCCCTGCTGTCTGGTCCTGCAGCCCCTCTGCCCAGGAGCAAGATCCACATTTGTATAAGGTCTGCCACTTCCCTGTCAGTAGCTTTTAGGACTATCTTCAGTGAGCTCATTTCCTCTCCCTCTGGAGCTGTGCACAGAAAAAGCAGGAGACTCAGACCCTTTCCTGTCCTTGCTCCTTCTAGCTGGTGGTCAGGGCAAAGGATCTCAGGAGAGGAGATGTGTTTTTCTACCCAACATGGAACTGTCTGGGACCAGACCCAGGGTTGTCTGAGCCTGGGAACTTCCCCTTAGAGAATAGAATTTTACCCCCATCCCCAGGGAAGCTCAGAAACCAGCCACACAAATTGGAGTTTGACCTTGACCTTCTGCTTCAGGTCCCCCTGGTTTCTTTTTATAGTGCCACAGGCCAGCTCCAGTGACCCCAAGCTCACTCGGGGCCTGCTACCGCCCTCCTGCCAAGGTCTCCACATTCTCATCCGGAATCTAGGCATAAACATCCAGGGCTGGGGTAGGGGTGGGAGGTGGCATGAGCCGGAGCCTGGGATCCCTAGAGGGCACCACTGAGGCAGAAGGGAGGAGGCCTTGGAAACCAATCAGAGACCCAGTGGTGGATCTGAGCCAGGCCCCTTCAGCAGAGCCTATATATGCATTCTGTCTTTGGGTATGGGAGGAGCAGGCAGTACAGGTCCTGAGACATCCTGATGAATCTCGAGTGGGAGGGGTTAGACCAGACCTGCCTCTCCTTTAGCAGGAGGCTGTGTCACCTGCAGTCTTGTACATGCTCTTCATTCTTGCCTTTGAGATGGTTCAGGAACTATCTGAGGTTTCCTCCTGGGCAGGAAGACAGGTGAGTCCTCAGGGGTAGGAGCCACAGATCCTGGGGCATCTGTTCCAGGAGAAAGGAGATCCCAGGTCGAGGCATCCCATGGCAGTCCAGCTGGAAAAGTGCCTTTTCCCAGAGGGTTTCAGGGGCCCTGAACCCCACTGTGCTCCCTCTGTAGAAACAACTGGGAGCTGGTGCTCTGGAACACTCAAATTGTGTCCTGAGGTTTGCTGAGAATTCAGACAAGACTGACTCAGGTTCAACCTCCTCCCAGCTTGGCCCCTGCACTGGGAGACTCCCTGCCTCACTCTGTTTCTCTCTTGACAGAATGCAGAGTCGGAACCCCGGAGCCTCTCTCTGGGTGGCCATGTGGGCTTTGACAGTCTCCCTGACCAGTTGGTCAGTAAGTCGGTCACTCAGGGCTTCAGCTTCAACATCCTCTGTGTGGGTGAGTGCCATGCCCCGGCCAGGGCAGCCTGGGTGGGTCAGGGTCTTCTGGGTGGTATGTGTTGCAGTCCTGTCAAGCTGCAGGGAAAACTTCCAGGCAGAGTAACACTTCAGGGGACAGGGTCAGGATGACTCTGTAGAATCATGGACAAAATTGGAGCCAGGACCAAATTCAGAGTTGCCAGTGAAGAATAAACAGGATTAGGCATATGAAAGTACTTTGTAAGCTGTTTATCACAGAGGTTTAGATTTACTTGTTTGTTTATTTATAAAACATTCATCCCTGATTCCTACTTTGGGTCAAGAATACTATGGTAAACAAGATTCTCCCTTCAGCACAGTATCATGTAGTAAGAGCTCCAGCACACACCTGAACAAACACAACCCCTGACAGCGAGGCGCTGGAAGATCCTTGTGCCTCAGGACCGAGGGCTCCCAGAAGGACACAAAGAACTGTTAGTTTCCCTATAGATGCCCAGGCTCTGGCATCTGCAGGCTGTGAATAATCCTCAGGAAACAGCCAAACCTGCCCCTCCCCTCCCACCACACACACTTAAAAGTATTAGGAGCTGGGGCTGCCTGGGCCAGCTAGGCTGAGACACTGGGAGCTTCAGACTCTGCTCCTGGGAGGGCAGGCACTATATTATTTGAATGGGTCCCACTGATACCAGCAGAGGCCCACACACAGGGGTGTCTTCACAGATCCCCAGCTCTGCCACTTGTCCACTCCCTGAGGCATCTTACACACCAGTGTATAAGTTGGACACATCTGTGTCCAAGTTGACCTTCTGGCTTTTCCACACACTCAGAATCATTGAGAGGGATGTCCTGGGAGGGGACAGTGAGAGAAGGGTTGGGAGGCCTGGCTCTCCCTCTCTCATGAAGTTGGAGAGAGCTGGACCCCACCCAGCTAACAGCTTCCCAGTTCTAACTTTGGACACTGCCTTCCCTCAATCCCTGCTTCGCAGGGGAGACTGGCATCGGCAAGTCCACACTGATGAACACGCTCTTCAACACCACCTTCGAGACTGAGGAAGCCAGTCACCATGAGGAGTGTGTGCGCCTGCGGCCCCAGACTTACAACCTCCAGGAGAGCAATGTGCACCTCAAGCTGACCATCGTGGACGCTGTAGGCTTCGGGGATCAGATCAATAAGGATGAAAGGCAAGAGGCGGGAAGGGCGGCCCTGGCTCATCTCCTCCCACCCCCAGCTCTGTTGGTCTTGGTTCTAGCACCGCCCAAGCATCCCTTACTCCAGGCTGTCCCTGTGCACACGCCTGAGCCATGGAGACAGGGAGAGGGCCTCTCAGGTTATATCTGAGGTCCTGAGGTTGGCATGTGGGGTCCAGAGAAGGAATCAGCCTGCACCTGGGCAGGGATCTCCAGACAGAAGATCCTTGTGCCTGAGGAGAGGAGGCCGGTGGGCGCTCTGGCTTGGGTCCAAGCCCTACATGTGCACTCAGCTGCCTGCCTCCTGGGTGACGGAGCTGTCTGTAGTTACAGGCCCATCGTCGACTATATTGATGCGCAGTTTGAGAACTATCTGCAGGAGGAGCTAAAGATCCGTCGCTCACTCTTTGACTACCACGACACGAGGATCCACGTGTGTCTCTACTTCATTACGCCCACGGGACACTCGCTCAAATCCCTGGATCTCGTGACCATGAAGAAACTAGACAGCAAGGTGTGTACCCCTTACCCTGCTCATGCCATGGGCCCTGGGGTCCTCAACAAGGTGGAGGCTTCCGGGCCTGGCCACTGTGCTCTTCAGGCACTCTGCTGGCAGAAGCCTGCAGACACTCCCCCACCCCCGCTTGGTCCTCGTTCTGTCTCTCTCTGCCTCTGTCCCCATGGGCCCAAAAGGCTTCCACTCCTCTGAACTCTTTCTCTAGAGATCTGTCCCTGAAGTCTCACCCTGAGCCCCATTCTTTTCAGTTGAATCAGTTCTTATTTTCAGTTGTTGGCTCTCAGCCTCCTCCACTTCCCCTAGAATCAACCTACTCCTGCCCCATGGCCCCTGCCCCTCTTCCTGGAGCATTCTCCTTCCCACCTCAGTCTCGTCCCCTGCTCATTTCCTCTTTCTCAATTCCTAGTCCTTTGCTCCCTTCAGTTCCCTTGGTACCTAGCTTCCTGTACCCACTAGGGGGAGGAGAGGTAAGGGCCAGAACTGGAATGAGAATGAGGAGTGAAATGGGGACTTGCAGGATGGGCACGCAGGCCCACAGCCCCTTGTCAGCTCCCAGGAGTTAATTTTCACTGTGCAAAATGGAGTAACCTTGGCCTAGGAGATGTTGAAGTCTTCCTGTGACCACTGCTAAAAAGTTGCATGCCCTGCTTAAACCACCCTCAGTTAGGCCCCAAGCTGGTTAAGGCCTTCCATGCCCTCAGGGTCAGGACTGGGTAGGTCTCGGGGGGCTGACCCTGGGACTAGGAGGTGGTTTGGGGGAACCAGGGAGCATTGCTGCAGCAGCTGTTATGGCCCATGAGAATAGCCACATGTGAGACTACCCATGGGAGCAGCTCCATCTCTGGCTTCCTGTCCCTCTAACCAGGAGTGTGACCTGCTTGGGAGTTATGCACAATGCATAGTTAGGGATCAACCTACTAACTGGTCCCTCTCCCTTCATCCTGGCAGGTGAACATTATTCCCATCATCGCCAAGGCTGATACCATCTCCAAGAGTGAGCTTCACAAGTTCAAGATCAAGATCATGGGCGAGCTGGTCAGCAATGGGGTCCAGATCTACCAGTTCCCCACTGATGACGAGGCTGTTGCAGAGATTAACGCTGTCATGAATGTGAGCATTGGGTGAGGGTCTCAGCTCTGGGGCCAGAGAACTTGGAGCTGGCACAGAGCTGACACAGCTCCAGGAGACCCTTATTCCTCAGGGTCCAGCATTGGTTTTGCCAGGACAGACAGGGTGGGGCTCTAGGAACCTACCAGTTTGACATCCTATGCACACAGGGTGGGAGGAATTGGGTATTGGGTTTGTACTGGGGGTTCCTTCTTTTAAAGTTTACAAGAGCCGAGCATGGTGGTGCATGCTTTTAAGCAACAGCTTATGGAGTCACGGCAGGGTCTGGGGATCGCAGTTTGAGTTCCGCCCAGGGCAACACAGAGAGAACTAGTTCCCCAAAATAGCTGGGCATGGTGGCGTGTGCCTGTAATCCCAGCTACCTGGGAAGCTGAGGCTGGGGATTGCTTGAGTCCGTGGTACCACGGGCAACATGAGCCTGCGGTTCCATGGGCAAAAATAGCGAGACCTAGTCTCAAAAAAAAAAATTGTTTTTTTAAATAATATATAAATAAATAATGTTCACAAGTTATGGACGCACGGTGTGGACCCAAAACCTGTAGGGATGAGTAGGCATGATGCCAGGGGCTGATGACTTATAGAGTCAGAACCACAGATCCTTTGAGGAAGCTTTCCATGGCTCCTGTGTATCCCAAAGATTGAAAGAATGCCCTCAAACACTAGGAAGGGGGTTTGTGGATTCTTCCCACTCCTCTGCCTGGAAGTCCCTGGATATCTCTCCCAAAGAAACCAGGAAGAGAGCATCTGGCCTGGCCTCATTCATGTCAGGGATGCCCCTTCCTGGGGCCCAGGAGCAGCAAGGGAAAGTTTGTCCATTAGCCTGTGTCAGCTCAGTGCTCATGCGCCCTTGGGCCCCTTTCCAGGCACACCTGCCCTTTGCAGTAGTGGGCAGCACCGAGGAGGTGAAGGTGGGGAACAAGCTGGTCCGAGCACGGCAGTACCCCTGGGGAGTGGTGCAGGGTGAGTGTGGTGGGGAAGGCGCCTCCTCGGCTGGGAGCTCCAGCTTAGCCCCCTGTCCTGCTCTGCTGCCTGTGGCCCCCGTGCTGTGTCCTCCCTGCACCCAGCTGTTGCTTGCTCTGCTTCCGAAGCCTGCCTGGAGCACCATGGTCACTGCTTGTGCCCTCTCCTCCCTGTGCCCACCTGTGTGCCTGCCTGATGCCCCACGCGCCTCTGCTTTCAGTGGAGAATGAGAATCACTGCGACTTCGTGAAGCTCCGGGAGATGTTGATCCGGGTGAACATGGAGGATCTCCGTGAGCAGACGCACAGTCGGCACTACGAACTCTACCGGCGCTGCAAGCTAGAGGAGATGGGCTTCCAGGACAGCGATGGTGACAGCCAACCCTTCAGGTGACAGCCTGTCCTGGATGTGAGCCTGTCTTTACAGCCACAGCCAGGCCCACCCTGCTGGCATCTGCTTCTAGGGTCTGTGAGCCAGGGAGAGAGGCGGTTGGGGTCCTGGCATTCGCTTATCCCTGGCACCCACCTGTTTCTGCTTCTCTGGCTCTGCCCTGCCCCATCCGGCCATAACCCCACTCTGGCCTGTCTTCTGTGGCTCCACAGCTTACAGGAGACATATGAGGCCAAGAGGAAGGAGTTTCTGAACGAGCTGCAGCGGAAAGAGGAAGAGATGAGGCAGATGTTTGTCAACAAAGTGAAGGAGACTGAGCTGGAGTTGAAGGAGAAGGAAAGGGAGGTGAGTATGGACTTGAGGGTCCAGGGTGAGGGATCAGGGCCTGATGCAGTGGCAGGTGGTCCTGGGCACCTTCCCTACCCATCCAGTAGCCTGGGCTTTCCCATCTTCTGCTCCCAGCTGCACGAGAAGTTTGAGCACCTAAAGCGGATCCACCAGGAGGAGAAACGCAAGGTAGAAGAGAAGCGTCAGGAGCTGGAGGATGAGACCACTGCCTTCACCCGCAGGAAGGCCGCCGTGGAGGCCCTGCAGTCCCAGGCCTTACATGCCACCTCGCAGCAGCCTCTGCGGAAGGATAAGGACCGGAAGAAGTAGGTGGTGGGCCTACCTGGCACTGCGCTGCCTCTCCTGGGTGCTCGCTCTGTCCACTCTCAGTTCCTCTGTCCACTTGCTTGCACCCACTCCCTCGTGCATCCTCTCTCCGCTGGTGCCCCTTGTTCTCTCTCATCCCCACTTGCTTCCCCACCCCTTTCCTGTTTACCTCCTTTTTCTTTCACAAGCCATCTGGCTTTCTACCAATCTGTGTCTCTCTTGTACCTGTGTGCGCTCATGCACAGGTGAGATTCTCTCTCCCTCTCTCTCTGGCCCTTCTTCCTGGGGTGGTGAAGACTGGGCCACAGGGTGTAGAGTGACCCCCAGGAATGTTTTAGGAAAGATCTTTTCAGACCAGGAGAGGGACAGGATCTGGGAATGGCAGCATTAACAGACAGAGTCCCTAAGCTCCTATTTCTGCTTGGACAGCAGTGGCACATTCCCCTTCAGTCTCTGAGGCAGTCAGTGGGTGCGAGACCCATATTGGCTGCCAGATCAGGACTGAGAGCAGCAGGTAGGAGCCCAGCCAGTCTTGCACTGATGCCTGGACACTCTGAACTCTGCTTAACCAAAGGAAGGACAGCAGCTCCCTGCTGGGTCTCTGTGGGGTCTGCTATGGCAGGGGCTTTCACAGGCAGTGTGGTTAGACTTGTTCCTCTGGAGAACAGACTCAGAGAGAGAAGGGTGGGGACAGACAGAGAGCAGGGAGCTCTCCTGGCCTCCAGGAGTGCAGTCAGCTCATTGGCCAGGGAGGGCAGCTCTGAGTCACTTCTCGGGCTTTCATGCCCCCTGCTGGAGCCCAGATTCCCAGCTCCTGCTGGGGAGAGATGGGGGGGAAGGGAATCTCCTTCTCTTTTTCCCACTCTGCTTCACTGAGTGCTCACAACACATTGCACAGTGAGGATCTTACCACCCCTGGCCTGTGTCTGGTGTCTGCTATTGCCAACCCAGAGCTGAACAGGTGGCCCCCATTCTTGGACTCCCATTTCCTTCTGGAGTGTTGGGGAATGTGTGTGTGGCCAGGCACTTCTTTCTTTGGTGATGATGGTGCCCTGGTGGTTAGGCTGTGCTGTGCACAGCTAACTATGGTCTGGGATGCTGCTTTGGCCCCATCCCCCAGTATTGCATTCTCTCTCCTCTCTCTCTCTCTCTCTCTCTCTCTCTCTCTCTCTCTCTCTCTCTCTCTCTCTCCCCCCCCCCCCCCCAGTACACACAAGTGCAGGCACATAAACTGTCTTTCTTTTTCCTACCTCATTGCTGACATAGGCACATGTACCAGTGTGCACAGTCCCTAAGACACATCTGTAGAGACATAGACACACCTAAGGAAAAAAAAAAAGCTTAAAAACTATCTCTCTGGGGGAGAGTGGGCAGAAAAATCAGGCATTTTGGAATTAGCTGCTAGTTCTCGTTCCTAAGACCGGTCCTCTACTTTGGGACACAACCTCCTCCTTTCTGTAGCCACCCCCATCCTGGTGACTGGTGGCCCTACTGCAGCTGCCAGCATTACTGGGACAGAGGAGGCCCTGTCTACTCCCAGAGAGGATCCCAGCCCTCTCTGCCCCTTGTCCATGTGAATTCCCCCTCTGCTTTGCATCTGCTTCCTACCCTGGTTCAGCTCCTGGCTTGGTGAGTGTGGGGCTCTGCGAACCTGTGTGGTTTGGAGCTAGCAGCTCAGAAATATGGTTTCTTTTAAAAGGAGGATGTGTAGGATTATGACCCAAGTACTGTACAAAGTACAAAGAGGTTTTGCCCACCCTCTGCCACTTTGGTGAATCCATCTTGTGAAAGAGAAGGCAGCTTATTTCTGGGGGGAATAAGCTGTGGAGAGGCCAGTCAGGAAGTAAACCCACAGACCTGTGACCAGGTGAGGGCCCAAGGGCCAGTGGGGTGGCTGCCAGTGACTGTCAGGGCATGGTTATAGCTGTCCAATGGGGTCCCTGCTTTTTCTGTGGGGCTTGGGCAAACAGGTCTTTTCTGTTTGCTGGACATGCTAGAAAGCTTCAGTCAGTTTGGCTTTTGGGAGAGAAATCTCCCTTCCCACCTCAGCCTGGAGGCGGCCAGGAGTGAGTACCTCTTCTTCCAGCCCTGGTTGGGGAAAAGGCTGAGGGAGAGTACATTTTGGAGAGTGGGCTGTACTCTTTTTGACCATTCAGTTGAAAGACTTGGATTGTTTGTACTTGTTCTTCACATTTTAATGCATTTCTGCAAAATTACTTTCCAATCAGATCTTTTTTTTTTTTTTTGAGACTAGGTCTCGCTATGTTGCCTGGGGTAGTCCTGATCCCACAGACTCTAGCGATCCCCAGCCTCAACCTCCCAGGTAGCTGGGATTACAGGCACACCACCATGCCAGGCTGCTTTTTCGAGACCTGAATCTCGCTATGTTGCTTGGGATAGTCTCGAATCCGCGAACTCAAGCGATCCCAGACCTCTTGCCTCCCAGCACTTGGACTACAGCCGCGTACCACCATACCTGGATTTCCAATCAGATCTTGACCCTCAGCCTGGGGCATCACAAATCAAAGCCAATTTTCTACTTTACACCTCATCACAAATGCCAAACTGACTGCACTTTCCCAGCATCCATCACTGTCTTTTGTTTCTGTTTGATTTGATGGTCTGCATTATCTTTTAATGTGTCTGTTTTTGTTTTGTTTGTTTTTTTATTTTTATTTTTCAGTTAACGCACGCAGTTGACTTACATGTCAAGAGCGGACTGTAGACTTTCATGTGTTAAGTTGCTTGCGTTACACCTGGTGACCCTTCTCCCATAACATGGTGTGAGGACCGACTGGGAGCTGGTACAGATGCCAGTGTTTACAGCCTTGCTTTGCCCCTCCCTGACCCCTCACTCCCTTCTATGCAAGCACAGTCAAAGCCATGAATGCTGGAATCCAAAACTGACGAGGTTTATTTTTTTCAGAGCCAGTGGCTGGCCTTCCATTTACAGTGTCACTCTCCCTTGACGGAGCAGTCATGGGTGCTCTGGCCGTGTCTCTGCTGGGTGCTCGGCCTGACTGTTCGGCAGCAAGACGGCGGGGCCTGCAGCGTGGCAGGTGTGGCCTTGGTCTGGTACACATGCTGCAAAATTTGCCCAGTTCCCCTTCTTTTTATTTTTTTTCTAACCTAGAGCTTGAGTTTAATAATAACTTTTAAAACACTCTAAATTTTTATTTCGGCATAAGGGTAATGACAAATAATATCCTCTCCCATTATTTTCATACGTTAACACAGAGTCCCTGATTTTTAAAGACTAAAAATATCTCTAAACCTTTCTTCTGTATAAAGTACCCTTATAATATACAGGGAGAGGTGGGGAATAAACATCCTGTCATGACAGTGTTTGGAATTTCTTTACGGATGAAGTGGAATATGAACAAGACCTCCCCCAGTGTTTTGACTGTGAATGTAAATGGAACAGCAGCCGAAGCCATTCCCTGTGTGCCCCCAGGTGCTATCTGTAAACGGGGACCAACTCCATGTGTTTGTTAAGTGTTTGACTCCAACCAACACCCTCCCATCCCCAACCTAGCCTCCATTTTCCAAAAGCAGAGTGCTCAGCTGGGAATAGGTTTTCTCAAGGTCATTGTTCTCTTTCTCTTGGCTGAGCACGGGGCAAAGAGAGAAGGTGTCTGCTGTATGTGGACAACTGAAGGGGTAAAAAAAAAAATCTGCAAAGAAACTTTTCCCCTTTGACTCCATTCTTAGGGGGAACATTTGAAGAGAGTCGTAGCAGAGTTGATTCTTCTTTGTTCCTGCTGGTTTGCAAACCATTGAGAGGGGAGAGATACAGCCTGACAACCTGGTAAAGGGGGAGATGAAAATGCATCAATGGGAAGGTTTCATTTAATACTGATGAAGCAGTGTGCTCCACATAGGCTACTCAGAGTAACTCCTGGACCCTGCCTTCAAGGAGCTCACAGTCTAGTGCACATTCTCGTTGGAAACCTAGGGAAGCTGCACTCACTTATTGTTGGGTTGGTAGTTCGTTCTTCGTGTCCTTCATCTTCCCTCCTCTCTTCACCCTTTACCCACTTCTGCCCCTTGGCTTGCTTTACTGACTTCCAGGACCAAGCCCTGGCCTCCACCCATGCTTCTGAGATTTCATGCAAAGCAAAGTGGAGGCTAGCTGTGTGTGTTCACTGAGGCAGCCTTACAGAGGGGCTGTGCACACCAGGAGCAGTGCAGATATTATGATGCGTAAAGTGGAAACACACTGAGTGTTACGCCATGATCAGGGATAGCTCCAGATTTTGAAGGGTTGAAAGCTTGAACTCTGTGAGAAACCATCAAGAAGCATGTGAATATAAAATGAGGTACAGGATCTTGGAAGGAACCCTGGGGATTACATTTCACTAGCTTTGGCAAATCAACATCTCATTGTGAATGTTGCTCCAGTGTGGGTGTCCATCACAGTAAGCCAGCATCCTCAGGATGCAGAGGTGGACTGAGACTGGCTTATCTCTGGGGTGATTATATGTCTGAGAGTATATTCATTTGGTGCCTGTTGGCTAACGTAGCTCCAAAGTTGCAGCTCAGTGACCCAGCAGGTTCGCTGGTTACATGAGAAGTGAGAACTCAGTTCATGGGCCAATCGGGACCTTGGGATAGACAGACTCCACTGCAGCTTGAGGCCTCCCCTTGGCAGGACTGGAGGTCCAGAATTGTGGCTGGTTACCTCTCTGCAGGCCAAGGCTTCCAGCACCCTGGGGAGACCTGCCATTATTATGTTTCTGGAGTCTGAGCTGCCTCCACGGTTTCATCAGTTTCAGTGTCTCATGGCACTTTTCTCCTCATGCTATTTATGTTTGGAATTTTGTCATCATTACCTAAGCCCAAATCCATTCTTGGTGCACAAGGTGGATTTAGAAACTTGCCGTTATTTAATAATAGGACCCATCTCCAGGATCTGATTTACCTCTCCTTTTCCCACTTCGGTATCATGTTCACTCTTAGGGCTGTCAGTGGGACCATGTTGCATTCACTCTCATGTCTACCATTTTCATTTCGGTTAGAATCACCATATAGTTTCTTGTCCAAATCAAACTTTGGAGAGTGATAGAAGGTGCTGTTAATAATTATGCTGGAACAACAGGTATAAGCCAGAACTGTCTCAGGCAAATTGGAATGTTTGGTCCATCAAGTCCTGCATAACCTGAATCTAGGTGGTTTGTAAATGTGCAGGTGGATTGCATATGCTTGTACATGTCTGAGTGGTGGCTCCCTGTTAAAGAGGGCTCATCACTGGATAAGAGGCCCAAAGGAAGTGTGACTTGCTAGTTATTTTACCATGCTTTTCTAAAACTGCTTCACTTGTTAATTCATTTATTCTACTCATTGTCTGTTTTTGTTACTTTCCATTCACTTTGTACTTTTTTTTTTTCATTAAATTTTGCATTTATTTTGAGTTTTTGTCGTGTCTTTTTTGGGCAGTAGCTTTTCTGATTTAACATGTGTTTTAACCTATTAGTCTGCTACAACCATGGTAAAATGCAGTTTTTCTGTAAACTTTGTGGGTTGATCAGCTTCTATAGTGAATACTTCTACAGGTATCAGTGAAAGACTCAGTAGATTTGGGACAAAGGAAAAGGGCACAGTTAGGAAAGAGAGGCTACAGACTGGCTTGTGAATCTTTACTGGGCAACTGGGTGCAGGACATGAGGTAAAGCAAATCCTACTCCCATAAAGACATCCTTATGGAGGTGACTTGACATGGGAAAACTAGCATTTGAGTTCTTGTGTGCAGGCATTGTTCTAAAATGCATTGCATGCATTGATACCTCAAAGTGTCATTCTCTCCATTTTATAATGGTACAGACAGATTTAACAATTAACCAAGGTCACACAGCTAATTGAAGGAACTGGAATTTACAGACTACAAACTTTCACTCTTAGCTCCTGGCTACAGCTGCTCCTTGGCAGCCCCAAAGGATGAGAAGATGGGCAGTGAAAATGTAGCCAGTATTAAAGTGTGGTATGGAGACCTGATACAGTTTTGTACAGGTGGGATGTCTCCGCAGGTAGGCAGACACTTGACTGAAGAAGAGCTGACAGGTGGAGGATGTGATAACACAGTCCATTTATTAAGAAGCTTTCTCTGGTGGCTACTCTGGGAAGATGCAAATGAGATGGAGATTAAGCTTGGGGAACTCACAGCCCAGTGGGAAGACTTATGCAGACATTCCCAGTGAAGGTCAAGCTAGACTCAACCCATGGAGAGGGACGTAGAGAGAGGAAGACTCTTCTCCTGCTTTGAAGGATGGTAACTCCAGGAAACTTCAGGCAGAAGAGCCACCTCTAGGTGGGAATAACATTGCACAGCTTGGCTCACCTATCTGGGGGAAAAATACCTGGGCAAATTTAAGAAAGGTCTACTGTGCACTCGCTTTTGCCTATCTGTCTTTTCTGCTGCTAGCACCTGCTTCTGAGCCTTCATCATTTCCATTTTCTGCAGCCACAGACCATCACCAATTGCTGCCGTACTGTAGGTGGGGACAAAGGAAGATGGTTTGTGTACAAATATCACCCTGAACGGTGATCTTCAATCTCTGGTCTGAGGTGGAAAAGGTGTTCTAATCTCAGGAAATGATAGAGGGGAGTAGGGTGGACCCTGGGACCCAAGGTAAGTTTGAAAAATCATAACAGTAGTGCTTTGACAAAACAAAATTTGGTTCCCCAGAGTTACACAGAAAGATGGAGCAACAGGGCTGTTCCTTTGCTCATTGAGGAGCTCCCAACTTTTTCCTAAAGATTAAGAGTTGAATTAACTGCCTAGTTGAAAGGTCCAGATACTCAACAATTTCTCATTTGTCAGAGACAGGCTGAGCTGGTATAGGCCCTGAGGATGACCCTTGTCCCACCACTACAGTGCCCACTCACAGTGGAAGGAAGAGAGTAGAGGGTGCTGTAATCCCAAAGGTGCTCTCCCTCAATCTGTGTAGAGAGTGGTTGAGAGGATCCAGGGAGTTCAGCTAGATTTGACTCTAGGAAGTCTGAATGCATGGTATTCAATACACGCAACACGATTCACACCACAGAATGGGGTTAAAGCTCCAGCTAGCAAATATTTGTCAAGAAAATGTCAGAAATTGTATGATTCCTCAGGAAAGATTATAGTATATCTGGTCCCCAACCACTTTGCACCTAGTAGATCATACTCCCCAGGGCTTAGGCACTTAAACCGTTTACAGTGGAAAGGTTTCACACACCACCTCTAAATGTGGGACTCAGTCATTCATACTCCCAACACTACTGACACAGCTCCAGCTGGCAGCTCTGCCAGCTGGACTCTACTGCTTAGAGAGTGGCTCTATAGTGTCAACTTCAGAGAGGCAGCTGGCATCTCAACCACACAAGCAACCTCCTCCTCTGTCTAGCAGTGCAGTGGCTGGAGCAGGCTCTGGCCCAGAACCTGCTCATTTCAATGAAAGTCTCTCAGAACTGGTCTCCCCATCATCAGGGTCACCTTAGAATACCATTCATTAGTGGAAAAATTCCTCTGACTGAGCTAATAAATGGATTTGCTTAAGTAACAAAAGAAAAACATGCTCAAAGCTTGATCCAGCGACTATGTATTAAAGCACATTTTATAATCCAGCCCTTCTGTAAAACACACAGTACAATGATTACCATGTCTGGATAGATGTATCAGGAGAGACTGTCCCATTTTTGAGTGGTTGACAGGGTTGTGGGTCTTGAAGTGGTGCACATGTGCTTGGAATGGGCCTGGGAAACCGGGGAGGACCTGGCCAGCTCTTGTGGGTGAAACAGCAAGAACAGATCTGTGAAAACTAGTCCCAGTCCATCACCCCTGTGCATGGTCTACCTTTGGTCTCATATACTCCAACTCTCTAAGGGACTGGGAGCAGCCTTTGCTGCCTAAGAAAGACCAAGCTGAAGTATGAGCACTCATTACTTCTGTGGCCTTATGCCCCAGGGAAAGAGGGTGGCAGAGTTGGGGTCTGTGAGACTATGCTTACCACTAGTGACCCTGACCTGTCTTTCCCCCTAAGTGTCTAAGGTCTTGCATTTCCTCCCCAGTTGCTCTTGCAGGGCTGTCTTCTATTTTTGTTACAGGATTCATAAAGCCTAGAGTTTTGAGGGGACCAAACCGGGAGGAGTTACCATTACACTCTGAAGGGCATGGAGTAGGGATGCAGTGGCTGGCAGGTCAAACAGGAAGTTGTGCAGGAAGATGACTATAAACTTCTCAGCTGATGCTTTACATGCTCTTTGCAGCAGCTAAACTGTCCAACACTGACCTGTAATTAGAATAGAGGGACCATCCCTGAAGCCAAAGGCTTTTACATGGTGAAGAACATGCCACTGAGTGCCTGAATGTTAGCATGGAGCAACTTCAGCAAGGTCCAAGCACCCAATTTACAACTATTAACCCCACATTCATCTCTAACCACAGTGAAATGATCTCTGGTCTAACTATGCATTCCATCCTCCTGTCTCCATCCTGCCTGATTCCACCCACCCCTGCCGCTAGTGCCTGCTACCAATATATTCATCTAGAGGATGAGGGGTCTGAAATGTTCAGCACAGGATTGCTTCCTTCTGAACTAGACATGTCCCCCGATCTTTCTGACTAATAGGGTTGCCACAGAGAGACAGCATCTCTCACTGTTGCAGAAACTCACCCTAAGTGGTCCTGTGATAGGAACATACTTCAAGAAGGGTATACACCAAGTATGGAAGACTTGGCACTTAGACAGACCCTTTACACAGTCATTATGCCAGGGCATCTCGGGGTCAAGAGTGTCAGCTTAAAGGGCAAAACTGAGATCTTGGCTGGAGCAAAGTTGATATCTACCTGTGCTTTCTTTAGCAGATCAGATATAGGAGTACACCAGTCGGGCATGAGCCTCTCCAACTCTAAGGTGATGATGACCAAGGCCAATGTGGAGCCCTTGAACTGCAGCACCTGGTGGCCCGCCATACAGTGCTGCAGCTGCCTGGTCAGGGATTCGACGTGGAGGGAAGGATTCCTCTGAGGCAGCAGCTCCATCACTTGGGGCCAGTTCAGGACCACCAGGGCATGGAACTGGAAACCATGGTTTTTAATGTCAGAACAGAAAATCCCATACTTTTCATATATCAATGACCAAAAGTGCAAATGATTTCAATTTCCCTGAGGGAACATCAGATGTTGCCCAACCCTTTGCATTCCCATCCATGGCCCCACGGGCGGGCTTGAGATTTAATGCCCATTCTGTGGCCAGGTTCAGCTTTAATCCTGGAGAGAAAGAAGCCAGTTGCCTTTGTGACATGGTCATTATGAGCCTAAAGTGCTTAGAGGACAATGTTTCGATTCTGAAAAACAGAAGCATAGAATTAAAGATTAAGATAGTAGAAAAGTTACTTATATCTACTAGACGAGAGAAAAAATTCTGCAGCTTGGCCACAGTGGCCAGTTTTCACTATGAAACAGCCCTTTAGTGATTTAATCTTCATGCTTCATAACAGACCAAAATCCCATGACATTTCCACATTGCGTAATTTTGCCTTACTAACCGAATCATATCCTGAAGGATGACCATCACTCCCCAACTAAAATAAGTACAGACTAACATGACATTTTTTAAGTGCCAGATCAATATGGTCTAAAGCCTCAACAAGGATTGTGTGTAGGTGAATAAAGACAGCTAAGTGAATGTGTGTAAAGTGTAGCAAAAGAGAGCTTTTTATGTACAGTATTCATAGAATGGAAAGTTAAATATTTTTGCAGTGTGTATTTAAAAAGAGAAACTTACCCTAATAGTGTCGTCTACAAATCTTTGTAAAATTGTTTTAATGTTCTTTAGTAGTGGGAGTCTGGTGGAACTGTGTTGGATTTAAGATATATTTTCACTCTTCTGTATGTCGTGAGCCTCGTGGGTGACCTCGCTGTGGTGCATGGGCAGGGATGTGTGCACACCTGTGCTTAGCGATCCTGTGTTGTGAACAGCTGTTCCAAAGGCACAACTGAGTCTAGGGTCGACTCTGTAAACTCCTCCTACTTACTATGGTTAAGAAGTCCAGCGGCGTCGCGATATAGAGGTCCCAGTGCAGTTTGTCCAAAATAGCCAGCTCCATCCTCAGCAGCTCATTTGGAGAATACTTAGAGCCATAGTGCTTTATGAAGTCTTTTACGTGTGGAATTACCTGTAAAAAGAAAATAAAGAGGCCAAAGCCCTATATCATGTGATAGTAGCTTCTGTTTTCTTACCCATGGGGGCTGGGCATCCACATCCCCCGGAAAGATGTCTTCTGGTGACCTGCCACAGAAATACTTTTGAAAGAAAACACAAACCAGATCTTGGCTGTCTGTCAAGTCCTAGGTCATTGCGAAAATGTGTGGTGAATGCCGTGTGGTCATTCTCTGCAGCAGGATTGATCCCCAGCTGCTCTGGAGGCTGGGCTTGGGCCCTCTCCCCTGTACAGATGCAAGAACTCACCCCACCCCCCAAGCTCTCCTGGAGCTGTGCTCCTGATCCCTGCCATGACTTCTGGTCCTAAAGAGAAAAGGTATGTCCTTCATCTTCCCTATTTGTATCAGACAACCCACTGATAAAATCGCCCCTGGTTTTGACAAAACTGCCAAGTGCATCCCCTTCAACTTTAATTGAAGGCCCTTTAGTTCTGGATAAACTATCTTTTCCTCAGCAGGACTAATAAGGCTTGTCTATGAGTAAACTTTCAAATGCCAAGTGCACTAAAGACTTGGTCCTATCTTTTTGGATAAACAAGGAATGACTTTAACCTCCAGATATACTTCTTTTGAGGATCGCTTACTTAATTTTAGTTGGACAAAGGTAAGATGTGGAGGCAAAAATTATATTCTTGTAAATGAGGCTTAAAAGCATTACCATTACTTTTACTATTACAAGTTTGAAAGTGGACAAAGATACCTCATGGAAATGGCAGCGGACCCCTAAAGGGTGAGATGTTGAAGGAAGGTAAGGCTGGATACTGGGATATTTTTTTCCTGAACAGAAGTCATAGGACCCTGACGTTCTAGCGAGCCTGAAGCACTGTGGGCACTTCCTCAATACCCCTGCATAATGCTGTTCTGCTGCTCTTAGAGCAGACTCTCTGAGGACCTATTTCATTGACAGCCAAGTCCTGAAGTCTCAAGAAGCATTCTTAAATGTCATTTCTGGGGTGAATATTAGCCTACATGGTTTGGGGGACCTTACCCCTCAATAGCAGATACTTCTGTTGAGTGGGAACTGGCATCAACCAATGAGGTAAGATACCAGGAGATCAGATCCCTGGGTTTCTTGGTCTGAATTCTCCAGACCCCTCCATTCAGACCTCCCATTTATGAGGTCCTAGAGTCTGACAAACCTAGAGAAGTTAATGACTTTTCCAAAATGCTCACCACTGCCAGGAGGACATCCTTTTAGGTAACTCAAAAGCTTTGGCATTAAACCCTGATAACTCAAAGGCAGCCCAAATGGAATTTCAGAGATGCATACCTCATCTTCTTCGTGAACCTTTGCGGCAAGTCTCAAGGAAGAAATTGTGACAATTTCAAGTAGCCTCTCTTTTACCTGCAGTAGGAAGCAAACACATTTGAATAGACTATGAATGCCAGAAACAAATTGCAAAGCATCTGTGCTTTTTAAATATATAATAAAACAAGTATCTATATATATTTAAGACAACTGTTTCTTTTCAAAAGCTTAGTGCCATTTGACCAGTGAAAATGTTCTTCATTTCAGAACCACTGATGATCAGTAATCTTTTGTTAAGAGGACTGCAGGTGGAAAAAAATGTCACCTTTGCAGAGAACTACTGTCCCATTTAGCCTTAGGCCACACTGGACTGGTACAGACAAGCACGTTCCACTTAGTCATCACAAGAGGTCCTCTCATGCTCCTCATGTCCACCCTGACCGTCACACAGCACTGAGCCAGAGAGGCAAGTGGTAGGCTGTGGAGAGGGTTCAGTTCCACCACTTTGAACAAGCTATTTTATGGAACCCTGCCTTGAGCACCTGGGGCAGCTCACTTCTCATTCAGTCACATGGAACAGAGGTCAGTTTTCTTCTCCACCTGTTGCCATACTCTGAGGCTCCCTTACCTTTGCTGATATCAGGAGGCGACTGAGGATAGTGAGAGCCAAGTTAAAAGTGGCGTTGGAGAAGCCAAAGATGTTATCAAGCCCCAGGAGCCACAACACGATATCCTGGAAGGCCTGGCAGATCTCCAGCTGGAAAGGGGGAAGATCAGGAGGGTCGGATCACTGGTGGTAGCTTCTGGAGCCATGGTGGGATCCCCCCCACCTCTGGTGCAAGAGGGGCCCTGAGAAGCCTCTTCATTTTTGAGTGGTGGTGGGTTAAAGTCCTCTCAATTACCCCTGGTGCACTAATTCAGCCCCACCCCCACCCCCGCCTGCCCCCTGGGCAATTCCCAACTCAATCAGGCCCCCTCCCCCAGCACCCACCAGGGGGAGGAGCCTGTGACATCTAGATCGGTCCCAGCCACCAGGGTGCAGCTCACCTGAGCCCGGGTGCAGGTGGAGAAAGTCTGCGCCCGCATGCACGCAGGGAGTGGGTGTCAATGCCTCCCGGAAGCCCCCACCTGGAGACGGGTACCTGGAGGTCACCGCGCCGCCACAGGCGCGCCTCGCGGCTGAGCGCCAGCTTCAGGTGTGCCTCCAACCGGCCCTTCTGGCCCGGGTCTCGGGTTTCCCGGCGGCGGTCAAGCAGGCAGGGTGGCTGCGCACGGGGAGCCGCGCCCGCCGCCCGTCGAACCCCGGCTCTGGGCCCTCTCAGGCCCGTGGGGGACGGCGCGGGACCCTGGCTCGCGCCCGGGTGACACGGCTCCGGTAACCGGCTCCCGGCCGCCGCGGTGCCAGAAGCGCTCCCGGGAGGCGGCGGTTCGCACCAGCCAAGGGCCGCATCTTCTGGACATTCTTCCCGACCTTCGCTAGGAAGCCCGACGGGTCTCTCCACGGAGGAAGACGGCTGTGGCGAGTCTCGCGCCCGCGAGGCCATGGTGAGCTCAGGACCCTGGGGGCTGGGCCGGGCTTGGCTAGGATTTTATAACCCATCGCCCAAGACTTGCAGCTGGGG
>PVHY01022376.1:0-22481 GCA_004024945.1 Uropsilus gracilis
TAAGTTGATGTTTAGTTGTTGGTTGTTTGGCCTGTTGTTCTTTTCCGATATATGGTAAGTGTGTGTGTGTGGTTTCTTGTTGTTGTTGTTTTATTTTATTTATTTTATCCCGGGGCTTTCCCACTCAGTAAGTGGTTTTTGGGATACCTCCCCCTCCCTCCTTCCTCTGGTGCCCTATCAATTCTCTCTATTTGCTAGTCTGCATTAAGTCCATTAGTCTCTTACTCTCCTGTGGCAGTGTTCTTTTGCTGGGTGAGGGACTGTGTTGTTGGAACCAGGCGAAACTTGCTGATAGGTTTTCAGTCTTAAGTTTGCATTGGGCAGCTAGTCTATATTTATTTGTGGTTTGTCCATGCGTTCTTGTTGCAGGCGGTCTTCTACAATCTCATCTCTGCTGTTTTGCTGCTTAACCTTATGGTTCTGGTGTCTGATTTAGGGGGTCTCACCCTCCGGCCATTGTTGGTGAAGAAGTTTCTCTATGGATGCAGGTGTCTGTGAATGACCATTGAAGATCATCAACTCTGCCTCAGTTTGCAGCTTTGCTGTGGGGGCGATGACCACCCCCATCTTTGGCCTTCCTCTCCTCTCCCATAGTATGGGGAGGGGGCCTTTCTCTCCTAGATGGCATCTCCAAAATGAGGTCTTGCGTCTTCCTGACCTGATGAGTGCATAGGGTATTTCATGACATTGTGTTTCTACAGTTTTTTTTCTTGTCTTGCATGCACTGGTTGTCCATCTGCTGTGTCCAGCATAGGGTTGTGGGCTAGATTTTTGCATGCATGGTCCTTCACCCATTCTATGATGGGGTTTTTGCTGTTCATGTTCTTTCTCTTCTTGAAGATTAGCTGGAGTGAGAGTGAAAGGGAAGCCATTTCACTGTGTGCTGTGTACCTCCCTGTGTGGGGGTGGGGCCCAGGGCCCAGATGGCCAAGCATGTGTCCTTCCATGCTCCCTTTGGGCTAGGAGCAGGGGGCAACATGGCTTTGCCAATCTGGGCTGCAGATGTTTGTCCCATGCAGCAGCCCATCCACTGGTGGATGGGGCTAGAAAAACCCCACCCTGCCCCCCTCCCAGGCCTACCAGGCTTGGAGGGCTTACCCAGGTTCCTTCACCACCTTTGCTCCCTGCTGGCAAGGGAGCTCGGATGGCTCGGGACTTGGGTGTGCAGGCAGCCCTCAGTAGGCTCCCTAGAAGAATTTTAATTTGAATTGATAATACAGAACTTCTGGTGGTTTTGGCTGGGCCGTAAGATGGTGAAAGTGGGGTTTTGCATGTTTTATTTAGTAGTGGGTGCTCAAGTTTTATTAGAGGGAAGAAACCAAAGGTGGGGATGGGAGTGAGGAGACAGATGCTCAGTGTGAAAAGAAGAGATGCCTGAATTAGACTAATCAATAACTGAAATCACAGAAGAGAAGTTCTCAGGGACTGGATGAATGGTTTGCTCATCAGTGGGTGGATGTGACTGTGATGGAGCCTGACTGGGCCTGGGCTCTGGAGAGTGATGTTGCAGGGATGGATTGGTAGGTCTTCTCTGATGTTCTGTCCTGTCATGTGGGCTGGGCTGGGGCCATCAGACAGACAAGGTCTGTGTCTAGAAGGAGAGAAGCATAAATTGCGTGAAACACTGCAAAAGCCAGCAAACTAAACTTTCAAGCGCAGGGGGAAGCCTCAGTTTAAACTCAGCTACTCCCAGGGGTTCATTCTACCTGCATTTGAAGTTGCAAAACTAGACCAGGTTAAAAGAAAACAAACAGAATTTATTTGTAAAAGGGAGAGAGTGAAAAAGCCAGAGTCATTGAGGTCACATAGAGAACTTTGGTTTTCTCACCACATAGTTTGGTCCTGGCCTCTTAATCCAAAACTGCACAAGGGTCCTCCAGCTGAGTGCTGTAAGTGTCTTTGATCTGACTCCGTGTGGCTCAGTTTTCTGGTGTCTTCTTATCTGAAATACAAGTTTTCTAAGTCTCCAGCTTCTCCAAGCATTTACACTTTTTCTAGGAAATGCACATCAGCTTTTCCAGCATGCTATCCTCTTGTTAGAAGTCTAAGCTTCAGCTTCCAAACAGCAACTTCCCAAGCAACTTTTTAAAAAATTTTCTTAGGCAAACAAGATCTCAGAATCTCAACTTTTCAGGTTGTCACTTGTCTGCACTACCAGTCCCAGTTTCTGTTTGAGCCACACCAAATGGCATACTTTTCTTCTAGGTCACAGCTGGCAGCTGTGTGCCCCTTCAGGGGGGCTGGAACCACCTTGCCTGTGCTTGTTCCTTGCTGCTCTGATCACATCAGGCTGCCACTGCATGGCCTGAGGCCACAATGGCTGCACACTTCATGACTTTCAGGCAGGTCTCCTTCCAGACTCAACCCACCATGGCAAAATGGCACAACTCTAATTCAGCTGCATCACAAAGAGGGTGCTATGGCTCCCAATTCAGCCATGTCATCACCCCCTATCAAAGCAGGGTGAGTGGGAGGTTGCTAATGGAACAGAAGCAGAAATTAACTTAGATGTAAAATCCTACAAAGCACAGAGGCTGTATACTGGTAGATAGGTGGCTCCTCAGTATACTGACAAATAAGAGAGATATGAGACAGATGCTCAAACCTAGAAGTATACCATGTTTGTGGTTTTTAAAGAAATTACTTAATTTTTCTCAACTTTATTAATTTTCATCTGCAAATAATACAAGCAAAATGCCATAAAGGTTGTTTTCTATAAAGGGATGACTTAGTCAATGCTATGTTTATAGTATGAAAGTTGTCACTTACAAATCATTTGATAGTACCTTCTAAGATGCTTCAGTACACTTAGATACTGTCACCTTCTATATTTATACCTTTTAAAAAAAATACCTTTTTCATCCAGATTGTCTGGATGAAATTGCAATTGGATTGTGTCTGTGTATCTTCTGGAAAACCAGTCTTGCATACAAAGGCAGGACCAAATTAATCTGGAACAAAGCCTCCACAAGCAGTTTAAAAAGATGGTTTTAAGCACAAGGTGAAGTATTTGCAGGAATTTAGAGGAAGCCCCCTTTCTTTGGAGTTTTCTTCATTGTTGTGCTGAGAATGTTCCCTAGATTTAGTCAGCTGGATGGTGTTCATGGACTTGTGATGTTGCCATTGCCATTAAACAGTGGAGGAGTTTATTCCTCAAATGTACCACTCAGGCAAAGAACCAGGAATTTTGGGACAGACATTCTGACATGTACTTCCTCAAACTTGGATCATCCTCCCTCTGACAACAATGTGTTGCAATCTCTTGCTTCCTCTGCATGATGATGGAAGGTCTCTAGTGAATTCTGATGACCTGTTGGGAGTTTTGGCTTCAGATTTGGCCTTGTCAATTTCATGCCTGCCAGACTGGATCATTGCTGTTTAGAAAAATAGGAAAGAGACAGGTGGGAGATTTGCAGGTTATCCCCCATATCTGTCCTTCTCCTCCTTGTCTAGGAAAGTATTTGTAGCTGGGCACAACACTGGTTGAAATAAAAGATAACTTCTTTTAGCATCTCGTGTATCCTGCTGTGGTTGTGTTATTGGGCTTGTGAGCTGTGCGGAGAAATGCTGTTTGTAGCCTGTGATCATGCCTCTAACCTCTTCCCCTGTTTGGGATGCGTGTGTGGTGTTGAGTCATCTTGGACTATGGGGATATTAGCACTTCCTTAGGATAGTAACTCCCAAGCTTTGTTACACATTAGAAGGTCCTAGTGAGCTTTAAAAACCCTGGTGCCCAGGTTATATGGGGTCCCCGCTAAGAATTACAGGGGCAGGAGCCAGATATCAGGGTTTTAAAAAAATCTCTGTGATTCCAACGAATAGCAGAGTTTTGGAAGCATGGTCTCAGTTACTCCAGGGCAGGATGCTGAGGGGTGTGTGTTGCTGAGAGCACCCCAGACAGGGTTACCTCCAAGCTGGCATCCTGGTTTAGAGAAATAGATGTCTAGCTGAAGTCTGTTGTTTAGAGTTACAGCCACTGACCCTATGTGCTATCCCATAAAGGTGAGTGTCTCATTAAAACTGTTTCATAGAACAATCTTGTTTCCATGTAGTGTTTTTCTTATTTATGTCATTTACTTATGGGGTAATGTTTCCTTGAGATACCCAGGAATGTCTTAGCATAATGTAGTTGAGGGTTATCCGTGTTGTACATTTCATTCCTTTTTATATCTGGACATCCTATGCACAGCTCTCCCACACTGCTCATCAGCGGTAGGGTGTTTGGGCTGTTTTCAATTTGGGGCTATATAATATGGTAAGTGCATATTTAGCTTTGTAGGAAACGGCCCAGCTGTTTTCTGAAGTGTCTGTAACCGTTTTCATTCCTTCTAGCAATGAGTGACAGTTCTAAAAGCTTTGCATCTGGGCTAGAACTTTTTCTTTTGTGTGTGTGTGCGCGCGCGCGCAGTGTGCTTATTTACAATTCATGTATTTTCTTTGATAAAGTGTCTATTCACATCATTTGCTTTTACTATATTTTGCGGAATTTTCCTATTTACGGAGTTTTGAGAATGATGGCTGTGCTGGCACCAGCCTTTGTCAGATAAACTTTACGCAAATATTTTATCCCTGGCTGTGGGTTGTCTTTTATTCTTTTAATAGTATTTGTGAAGAGGAGAGCTTTTAATTTCGGTGAAATGTAGTTCATCATTTCATCTTTTGTGGGTCATGCTTTTGATGTCATATCTAAGAAATTTGTCTCATCTTGAATAATAAGGATTTTTTTATAGAAGTTTTATAATTTTAATTTTAAAATTAGGCCTAGACTTCATCATGAGTTACTCTTTTTTTTAAAGGGGTAAATTATTGAGGGAGTACTTCTAAGGTTCTTCTTTTTGGGTACATGTACAATTGTTTCATTACCATGTATTCAAAAGATTATCCTTTCCCTATAGTGATCCTACATATATTTGGATTATTTTTGGAATCTGTCTCTTTCACTGAGCACTGTGTTTGTCCTTTTGCCAGAACACAGTCTGGTTTATAGCTTTATAAACTGTAGCTTTATAGTTTTATAGTAAATTTTGAAATTATCTACTGTGAATTTTGATTTTTTATATTCAAAATGTACTGAACTAAATTCCATTGCCTTTCCATATAAACTTTAGGATCAGCTTTGTGATTTCTACAAACAATCATGCATGGGTGAATAGATTAATTTAGAGAGGATTGTCACTTGATAATATTAAATCCAATTAAGGGACATAGCATGTATCATGCTGTTTATTGCCTTTCTATGGCACTTTGTAGCTGGTAGTAGCTTCATATTGTGAATTGGAGCAGTGAAAGCAGACATCTTTGCCTTGGTCATTTTTTTTTTTAAGACTAGGTCTCACTGTTTTTTTCCTGTGGAACCACAGGCTCACATTACCTGGGGTACCACAGACTCAAGCAATCCCCAGCCTCAGATTCCCAGGTAGCTGGGATTACAGGCACGCACCACCATGCCCAGCTACATTTTGGAACTAGGTCTCGCTACATGCCCCTGGCGGGACTCGACCATGATCCCTAGCCCTGGCTGCAGTTTCCTAGGCTGCTGGTTACAGGCATGCACCACCATGCCTGGCCTGCCTTGGTCTTTTTTTTTGGGGCTGTGTGTGAAATTTTGAACCTTCACCATGAGGTGTAATGTAAGAGGGTTTTCATTGACACTATATTAAATTTAGAATGTTCTTTTCTGCTACCAGTTTGCTGAGTTGTTATCATGAGTGAATATGAATTTGGCCATACCTTTTCATGTATGAACTAATAGGACAATTTGTTTACAATCTATTAATGTCATGAGGTTTATAGGTTGATTTTCAAATACTGAAATGTCTTTGTTTCTGTAGAACAAAACCCATTTAGTGGTTATCTGCGATCTTTTTTTTTGCAATTATTGGGTTCTACTTGTGTTTTTATTGAGAATTTTTGCATCGTTGTTCATGAAAGATGCATATATGTAGATTTTTCTTTTTTGTCTAATTACTTTTTCTTCTTATTTTTTGTTTGATTTTGTATCATGATAATGCAGGCCCCATAGTATTGAGAAAAGTTTCCACCTGTTAGATTTTGTGGAGCAGATTCTACAGATTTGGTGTTATTTTTCCCTTAAATGTTAGAATCTATAGGAAAGATTTCTCCATCCTGTGAATGAAATGCTGGGAGGTCATCTCTAAATGGGGGGGCCTGGACTGCTGCCATTTTTCATTGTCTTTGCTTCCACCTCTCCTCTTCCCACCTTTTAGTTGTGATTTTTTTTCCCAAAAAGAGTTTTTCTGCTGTTTGTAGCCAGTGTTTCAATACTCAGTGATTCCACCACTATGATAATCTCTCCTAGACACCCCTATTCAGCTAATTGCCAGTATCTGACTTTCTGAATGTGTCTTGACTGACTCCCCCCACCCCACCCATGTCAGATGTTGCCTGGATTGTGCCCTCACTCCCAACCTTTACCCAAACACTTGGTGTCACTCCCTTGCCCCACGCTCAGCCTTTCCTCTGCATTGCAGTATTTCTAACATAAAACTCCAGCTGTAGCTTTTCCCTGCTCAGTCATCATTAGCAGTGTCTCCACCTGTTAGATGCAAGAATCTTTATGATTTTTGTCCAGTGGGTGGGTCTGAGTTTATACATGAGTTGTCATCCTGACTCTGGTCCTATTGTGCAACCTTGAATAATTCAGGTTATTTCCTCAAGCTTAATCACTAATAACATGAGGGGTAATAAGTAATGTGAGTATATTGATGACACAGCTATGGGAGTGGAAACTCCACCTCAGTAAAGCAATGTCAGTATTGGTGATCCCTACACACCCTCTCTTAGGGGGGGTTCCCAAGTCTGAGAGACCCCTCTACTGTCATCTGAGAGAGGCCTTTGATGAACATACTCTCCTAACAGCTGAGGAAACAGAATGAGAACTGACAGAAGACCTGGGGTCATTTCTAGAACTGTCAGCAGGGACACTCAGGGGCGGTGCTGAGAGCCAGACCAGCTGATTCTGATGCTGACTCCAGAACTAGGTCCCATCAGGGCCATGCTGCCCAGGACTGTCTCCCTAACAGACTGGCCCATGGCTTCCAGCAGGAGCAGTGAGGTGGGACAGGGTGGGGGGGGGGTGCATGGGCTCTGCTGCACGCTCCTCTACACCCCTTCTTAACCTATAGCTCAGTAAGTCAGTGAGTCCATGTTTTGCCAAGTTTGAGTTATATTTTACCATTTTTAGCCAAAAAATATATGGGTATCCCAAGATCATATTTTTTTCCTAGTAAAGCCCTACCTTGTCAGGGCTATTGTATCATTTTCATTATCTGTCCAGTGATGTTTCCTTCATCTCCAGAAATCTCAGGAGGATCTTGGTGTATGTCTGACATCTCAGAACACAGCAGCTCCTCTGCTCTGCAGGTGGAGTGATGGTGATGCTTCTACTGCTGTGAGCAGGAAAACTGTTCTGCATTCATGAGACATTTTTACCAACATCATCCAGGATGGACAGAGATGCTGTTGTGTGCAGCACTGGGTTGAAAATGCTCGAGTTGGTCTTTATAGGATAGTGCTGATTATACCATATCTGCTGGCGGCCGGACACAAGATACGAGAGAAGAATCACGACAGAGATTACTCAGCCAAAACTGGGGGCCCAATGGAGGTTATGAACCAAAAGGCAACTTTATTAACAAAGGAAATGTTAATATAGAGACACAGGGCGAGAGTCTGGTGAACTTCAAAGAAGACAAACACAAACCTGAGAGACAATTAACATTTTAAAGCCTGAGTGAATGAGGAAAGGGAAGTATAGACAGGTGATCACTATCTCTGATTAGGGAAGTCAGTGGCGCCACTGCAATCTCAGAAGGTCAGAGCAATAATTCAGCCCCTCAGTTTGCTGGAGGCAGGATTAACAAGAGAGGTTTTCATTCTCTTGTTTGCAAAGATTTCTCTAGTTTGCAAATGGCTCACAGCACATATCAGAATAAGCCAAGATTTATCCTGTGTTTACAATGTAAATACAGGAAATACAGTTATTCACTCTGTTCATAAGGTCTAGCACCTTCAAATTATTCACAGTGACATTTGTGCTTTCGGTGTTTGCAAACTATACTCTCCTGGTCATCTGGAAAATAGAAAAATACTCTTATACCCCCCTCAACTGTTTGTATAAAAGAAAATGTTGCACTCAAGAATTTTCATAGGTAAACAATATTCCCCTCACTCCAGTTCTCTAGTGAGCGAGGTCATCTGCTCAAAACCAGTAGCAATTTATCATCTCTGTTCTTAGAAAAATGTGTATGTATCTCGTCATCAGTGCATATTGTCATATAAGAACATGTATTTAAGACACAGATGGGAGAAATGATTTGCAAATCAAATCATGTATTCATGTATCTGATTAAGGTTTTGTTTCTAGAATTTACAAATGAGCATTTACAGCTCAACAATAAGAAGTGATCCTATTTAAAAATGGAGAAGAGAATGAAGAGATATAGATGCAGAATAACTATGATGCTCATAGGTTATAACCTTTGATATCACAGGTTATTGGGGACAGATTAAAAATAAGTGTGATAAACTAACACACTTATTAGTAAGGCAAAAATTCTCCCCAAAATGGGTAATGCCAGGTCTGACAAAACCCTACACAGAAGTAAATGTTTTTAGCAGAAAGTCACTTAGTGTGAGCTGCCCAGAGTGATTTCCATCCAAAGACAATGGTAAAGAAAGAATAAAAATCTTGTACACTTGAACAGTTGATGGAGAACAGCACTTCACTCTGGTCTTCTTTCCCAAAACAATGGACCCTGTCAAAAGAACTCAAACTGAAGGGCCTTATTCCTGAGCAGTGTCCTCACAGACATCAGCATTGTCAGAAGGAAGGAGAGTTTGAGACTGTTAGCCAGAGGCTTAAGGAGACATGGTTGGACCTTCATGTGGTATCTGGGGTGAGGTGTTGGAACAAAAAAGACTTTAGGAACATTAATTAAATTCAAATAAAGTGTGGAGTTTAGTGAAAGTGATTCAATAGTGTTTCATTAGCGGCACAAATGGTCATAGTCATGTGAGATGTTATCAGTTTGGAAATGTTGTGAGTTACATAGGAACTCTACTATATTTGATGCTTTTCTGTAAAACTGACAGTATTTTCAAAAATATTTATAGAGAAATAGCCCTTAACAAAGCTATAGGTTCTAGGAGGAAAAATGATTGGCTTTTTAGTTTTCTCAGATTTTGCTATCAAGGAACTGCAGAGAAGTGTTCTGGGGAGAAAAGACATAAACCTCACACTCAGGGCAGACTCACATTCTGGAGTCTCCTCACCTCTGGTCCAGGTTGCCTGACTCCTCTCACAGTATCTTAGCCCCCTCCCAGGATTCCCACACTCAAGGACAAGCAACTCTGTCCAACTCAGACCTCACTCCATGCTGACAGCTCAACCAGAATCACAGACTAAGCACCCTGTGGCAGTGCCCCTGTGTCAGCAGAAGGCAGAGCACAACATTCGGTGGTTCCTTCAGCCGGTGGGGGCACTTTCGCCTCCTTCAGGTGAGAGACTTCTGGGGCACCAACACAGATAGGAACCTCAACAAGAATTAGAATACTGGGGTGGGCGGTCGCAGCCTGGCCTTCGTGTGCTCAGCCACCCCTTGCTTTGTGAGGTGGGTGGAGAGTGGCCCCCTCCCAGGTGGGCGCTGGGATGGGAGGAGTGTAGAGGTGCTGGCAGCTGGAACATGGTGCCCGCAGCCGCCCCGCTTCAGCAGGCGGTCACAGCCTGGCCTTCACACACTCAGCCATTGGCGCACGGGCTCGGGGGCAGGGGAGGAACAGCCCCTCTCTTTCACTCTCACCCCAATTAGTCCTCAGAAGAAATACGAAGAAAACTGATAATCCATTGGATCGATAGAATTGGTGAGGGGTCAGAGCAAAATATTGTGCACAAATACGAGTGGACCGCAAGAGAAGGAACTGTGAGAAAGACAATGTATAATGGACTGGGGAAATGATCATGGACATCACCTGTCACAGAGTCACACCTAAGGCCACACAATGAGTGGACGTGCCAAAAGCTAAGGACTGATACACAACTCAAGAAAGCAAGGTGCCCCTCCCCATTCCATGGGAGAGGAAGGTCACAGAGATGGGGCTGCAGGCCCGCACAAAGCAATTTGAAGGAGAGGAAAAGATCTGCAAAGTTTTTCGGCAGATGCCCTCCACAACGAGTATCCTCTACAATGAATGGAATTGATTGAAGACCATCAACAATGAGAAAACACCAATAGATTCCAAATGAGAATGAACTGCTACCCAGTACAGAGATAAGACTGAACATCTACCAACAAGGCTTGCTATATTCTAGGATCACAGTCCCTCACCAAAGAAAAGGACATTGCCACAGAAAACAAAGTGACCAAAGAACTTAACATAGACCAAAAAACAACGAGGGGCCGGAGTGAACAGAGGGGGTCATCAACGGTGGGGGGGGGAGGAGGCTTTCCAATAATCATTTGCCTATACTATAAAATCTAAAGTATGAATAAAATTTAAAAATTAAAAAAAAAGTAGAATACTGGATGGAGAATACAAGAGTAAAACACAGAACACACAGCCCAGAAACAAAGGGAAGGAATTCACTCCCAAAACAGCCAACAGAAGCAAGAAATTATACAGGCACAAGGACAGAAATCACCACAAACTGATATACTTCAACATGCCAACCAATACTAGAGCAGTCACTGCACAATATGTGGAGAAAACCTGAAGGGAAAACACAGGAAGGAAGAAAAATACAAATACTGAAGTGAGCCCAAAGGGAAATAATCCATCTCCAAAGGATAAACAATCTCCAGAAACCAACAAGGACGAAATCGAAGTATGCCCTTTAGGTCAGATAAAGAATTCAGACACAAAATGATTAAAGCAATCAATGAGCTAAGAGAAGTAGAAAAATATAAAAAGGAATATAGCAAAATGAACATTATCACTGGCGAAGAGAAGAACGAGATTGAAACCCTATATAAGAAAATGAAGGAGATGCAGTATATAAGAGGAGTGCTAGAAAGCCTCAAAAATACTGGGAAAAGTCATGAAAGCAGGCTAGAAGAAATTGAAGAACAAATCAGCACACTGGAGGACACAGAAATAGAGGGAAATAATAGAGAAAAAGAGAGTGATAGACAAAATAAGAAGACAATGAAAAAAATCAGAGATTTATCAGATACCTTAAAGAAAGGACATATAAGAGTAATTAGAATCCCAGATGGAGAAGAGAAAGACATAGGAAACAAAAGGCTTTTTAAAGCAGTAATAGAACTTCCCAAACTTGAGGAATGAAGTGAAAATAGACATACAAGAAGCAAAAAGGACACCAAACTACTTCAGTGAAAGAAAACCCACAGCAAGACACATAATTGTAAAACTACCAAGAGTTCAAGATAAAGAAAAAATAATGAAGATGACTAGAGAAACAGATAACCTCCAAAAGAAAACCTACTAGGTTGACCTCAGATTTCTCTGAAGAGACACTCCAAGCAAGAAGAGAATGGAGCCTTGTATTCAAAAAACTCCAAGCTGTCCTTGCTGTATGAAGGAAAAATTAGAACCTTCTCAGACAAAGTCTCCAGAAATTTGCTACCAACAAACCCCCACTCCAAGAAATATTGGAAGAAGCCTCAAGACCAAAACCCTCAGATGAATAAATAGAATATACATAACAAAAAATCAAAGCAGAACCTCAAAATGACCTCTAGAAAACCAACACTAGAACCCCACACATCAATAGCCACTCTAAATGTCAATGGTCTAAACTCAGCAATCAAAAGACACAGAGTTGTGGACTGGATCAAAAGACAGAACCCAACATTCTGCTGTCTCCAGGAAACACATCTAATCCCTAAAGATAAGCATAGACTGAAGGTGAAAGGATGGAGAACAATTCTACAAGGGAACGGTCCCAAGAAAAAGGGAAGGGTAGCCATTCTTACAGCAGATAAAGCAGATTTCAGAATAAAAAAAGTGACAAAGGATAAAGACGGACACTACCTAATGGTACATGGTTCAACTCACCAAAAAGACTTAACAATTATCAAATATATTCACCAAATGAGGGAGCACCAAGATACATAAAGACAGCTACTAGCAGAACTGAAAAGAAATATTGGTAAAAACACTATGTTGTAGGAGACTTTAACACTGAAATGGGGTCTAAATCAAAGAAGGAGGCAGGGGGGCGGGGGTATAAAGCCCTCCAACCAACAAACCCACAGGTTCGCTTCACCCACACCTAGCAGTTGCCACTCAAAATGCAGTTTAACAGGTATTTTATTATCAAGGAAAGTTAACAAAGAAAACTACTTTTAACAAGGAAAGTTAACCAAGAAATGAAAAGATTCTTTTGTTAAAGCCTCAAATGGCTTATTCCAGTCACCCTTTAGCCCAACAGTCCTAAACACAGTTCAACGATGCCCCTTTTCCTCCGGGTTGCTGGGTTGCTCGTTGGCTCAGTACTTCCTCCGGGTCGCCTCTCGTTCACCCTCAGATGGCAGCTTCTCCCTTCAGGGCCTGATGCTTGAAGTTCCCTGAAGGCTCTCCTCCTGCGTCCTTCTCCAGGTTACAAAATCTCTCCACTCTTAGATATTCACTTTAGTCTCAAAATCCCCCCCCCCCAGCTGCTTCCTCACCTCATTTTTTTGACTGCTACTACTCAAGGGTCTAATTGTTGCAAGCCCAAGGGGGAGGAGCAGGGGGCAGGGCCGACTGCCACAACCCAAGGATGGGGTCGGGGCACCCAGTTGCAACTCCACTCTCACCAAAAGACAGATCAGTAAAACATAAACTAAACAAGGACACAAAAGCTTTAAAGAAAGACCTAGACCAAATGGACCAAATAGATATCTACAGGACACTGCACACCCCCCCCAAAAAAGGGAATACACCTTCTTTTCAAATGCACATGGATCCTTCTCTAAAATTGACCACATATTAGGACACAAGGAAAACTAGAATACACAAAAATCAAAATTATACCAACTTTTTTCTCTGATCATAACGGCATCAAACTAGAAATTAACAATGAAGAGAAAGCAAGAAGAGTGTCCAATACATGGAGACTGAACAATACTACTACAGGAAGAATGGGTAATGGAAGAAACTAAAGAAATGAAAACCTACTTCGAAACAAATGACAAAGAAGACACAACATTGCAAAATATCTGGGACTCAGCAAAAGCATATCTAAGAGGAAGGTTCATAGCAATACAGGCCCATATCAAAACCCAAGAAAATATCCAAAGGAAAAAGCCTCATATCCCAACTTGGAAAATTAGAAAAAGAGCAACAGGAAAAGCCAAAGCCCAGCAGAAAACAAGAAATAATAAAAATAAAAGAAGAATTAAGTAACATAGAGACCAAAAAAGACTATCCAGAAGATCAACAAAACTAAGAGCTAGTTCTTTGAAAAAATAAATAAAATTGATAAACCCCTTGCAAAGCTCACAAAGAAGAGAAAACACTCAAATAAATAGAATCATAAACGAGAAAGGAGAAATCACCACAGACACAAAAGAAATCCAAAGGATAATCTATATGGAAATAAATACAACAATCTGTATGAAATGGACAGATTCTTGGAAAAATACAACTACCCAAAATTGAACAAAGAAAAAACAGAGAGTCTAAATAATCAAATCACAAGCAGTGAAACTGAAGCAGTCATAAAAACTTTCCCTAAAAACAAGAGCCCAGGATCAGATGGCTTTACTAATGAATTCTACATGACATTCAAAGAGGAAATTACACCTATACTACTAAAACTCTTCCAAAAAATTGAGAAAGAAGGGAAGCTCCCAAACACATTCTATGAAGCAAACATCACACTCATACCAAAACCAAATAAGGACAGCACCAAGAAAGAAAGCTATAGATCAATTTCCCTAATGAACACAGATGCAAAAATTTTAAACAAAATACTAGCAAATCGAATCCAATGATGCATAAAAAGCATTATTCACCACGACCAAGTGGGATTTAACCCAGGGGCACAAGGATGGTTCAACATCTGGAAATCAATTAACGTAATCCACCACATCAACAAAGAGAAAAACAAAACCACATGATCGTATCAACAGATGCAGAGAAAGCACCTGACAAAGTCCAGCACCCATTTATGACAAAAGCCCTTGAAAAACTGGGGATCAAAGGAACATATCTCAACATAATAAAAGCCATCAATGACAAACCTATGGCAAATATCATCCTAAATGAGGAAAAACTAAAATCATTCCAGTTGAGATCTGGAACTAGGCAAGAATGCCCACTCTCTCAACTACTTTTTAACAGTGTATTGGAAGTTCTAGCCAGGGCAATAGGGCAAGAGAAAGATATAAAAGGGATACAAATAGGAAAAGAGGAACTGAAGCTATCATTATATGCAGATGATATGATTATTTATGTAGAGAACCCCCAAAAAATCAACAGAAAAACTTCTTGAAATAATAAACCAGTTCAGTAAGGTAACCGACAAAATCAACACACAGAAGTCAGTAGCCTTCCTATACACAAAAGGCCAAGCAGAAGAAGAAATTTAAAAAGTCATCCCATTTACCATAGCACCAAAAACAATTAAATACCTCAGAATAAACCTAACAAAACATGTAAAAGAACTATACAAAGAAAACTTTAAAATGCCACTAAAAGAGATAGAAGACTACACAAGGAAATGGAAAGACATTCCTTGCTCATGGATTGGAAGAATTAACATAATCAAAATGGCCATCCTACCAAAAGCAATCTACAGATTCAATGCAATCCCCTTACAAATCCCAATGACATTCTTCAAAGAGATAAAACAAAAATTACAAAAATTCATATGGAATAACAAAAGACCTCGAATATCAAAAATCCTCCTCTCCAAAAAAAGAGAATGGAGGCCTAACTATTCCAGACTTCAAGCTATACTACAAAGCCATAATACTTAAAACAGCGTGGTACTGATACAACAACCGACAATCAGACCAATGGAACAGAATTAAGAGTCCGGAAATAAAGCCACCACATATATAGTCAACTAATCTTTGACAAAGGAGTGAAAAACATACATTGGAACAAAGATAGCCTCTTCTATAAATGGTGCTGGGAAAACTGGACTAAGACATGCAAAAAAATGGACCAAGACAACTCCCTCACACCATGTACAAAAATCAATTCAAAATGGATAAAAGACTTAGATATCAGATCTGAAACTATAACATACATAGAGGAAAACTTGGGCAAAACCCTCCACGAAGTACAATTCAGAAATCCCTTCCTGGAATCATCTGCAGAAGGCAAAAAAACTGAAGGAAAACATAAATAGATGGGACTACATCAAACTAAAAAGCTTCTGTACAGCAAAAGAGGCAACAGAAAAAACTAAAAGAAACTCAACCAAATGGGAAAAAATTTTTGCCCTCCACAAGAGTGATAAAGGTATAATAATGCAGATCTACAAGGAACTCATACAACTAAACAAAAACAAAACAAGAAGCCGAATCAAAAAGTGGGGAAAACTAAAAAAACACTCCTCCAAAGAGGAAATACAAATGGCCAACAGGCACATGAAAAACTGCTCAATGTCACTAGCAATAAGAGAAATGTAAATCAAAACCACAATGAGATAACACTTTACACTAGTAAGAATGTCCCACATCAAAAAAACAGGCAACAAGAAGTGCTGGTGTGGATGTGGAAAGAAACACTCCTACACTGCTTGTGGGAATGTAAACTGGTCCAGCCACTATGGAAAGCTATATGGAGGACCCTCAAACTAATGAAAATGGAATTACCATTTGACCCAGCAGTCACACATCTGGGACTACCTAAAGGAGAGCTCAATATGGGTACAAAAGGACACCTGTTCTCGGATGTTTATTGTAGCACTTTTTATAATTGCAAGGACATGGAAACAACCCAAATGTCCCAGAACAGACAAATAGATGAAAAAGATGTGGTATATATACACAATGGACTATTAAGCATCAATTAAAAATGACAAATTTGATTAATTTCTGGAAACCTAGATGTACCTAGAAGAAATCATACTAGCAGAAACGAGTCAGATGAAGACAGAACCAAATGGTTTCACTAATATATGGACAACTTAATGAAAGTACACAATGGGAGGGTGGGGAGCAGCTGCAGTGGTCAGGGAGGGGAGGTGGTGAATGACCCCCAGGGATCAAAATGATGTGAAATATATAGAAATACATTATTTTTAAAAAGGACACCTGTACGTACACGTTTATTGAAACTCTATTTACAATTGTCAAGATATGGAATCAACCCAAATGCCCCCAAACTGATGAATGGCCGAAAAAAATGTTATATGTACACGATGGAATATTATTTATCAATCAAAGAGGACAAACATATGTCATTTGTAGCAACATGAATGGAGCTAGTAGGAATCATATTAGCAGAAATAAGCCAAAAAGAAAAAGAGAAATGTGGCATGGTCTCACTTATATGAAGGATATAGGAAAAAAGAAACCAATTTATAAGAAAAATTTGATTTGAAATAACAGAACTTAATCATAGAGTGAGAGCAGGGAGGAGGAAGAAACATCTTAAAAGATTATGATGGTTAATGGGTGTTAAGAAAATGGGAGAATCCCATGGTACACAATGTTTTATTTATATAAATGTAAAAAATAATAATAAAACAAGTGTGATGTTAAAAAAAAAAAAGGCAGAGGACAGAAGACCAGAGTGACTCTCTCCTGCTCAGTCAGGACTCGCAGGGCTCCTCAGGGCTCCCAGAAGCAGGACAAGGTGCAATGTCAGATTGGGATCCTCAAATTTCCTAATGAATGATTATGGACACAGGCTTCAGAGTAGAGACAGGTGTCCAGTTCAAAACAGCTGCTTCCCAGGTTCTGGGTGTGTCCCCAAAGAATACAGGGTCCCTCAGTCTCTTTGCATGAAACCTTCTTGTTCCTATCTCCAGGGATGTAGTGCCTTCTCCTGGGAATCAACTCTAAATTCTCCCTCCCTAACACCTTAGGGAGGAGGGTGCTGAATAACAGAATCTCAGACTCTGCTCTAGATCTTCTGAGTCTTCATTCATGGGGTGTTTTTCCTCTTCAGAGACCAGGTTGCTAGGTTTCTGGGTCTTACCAGTCAACTTTTACTACTTTATCAATCCCTGGATGTGGATCAATGCTGCACAAGGATCACTATACTTAAGGGCAGGGTTACAGGAAGAAGCTGCAGAGAAAATAGAAATTCATCCAGAATTTATCTAAGATGAGACTTATATAATCCTCCTCTCTAGCAATACCTGGAATTAGTTCTTTCAAAAAGATATGGAAAGGTAGAAAAAAATCTAGAAAACAATCCTGAAATGAGATCCAAAACTGGACAAGTGTGGAAATTCCTCTCTAATATGAGATACTTATGTGAGCAGGGGCCACCCTGGACCTTGAGGGGACAAGGACAGACACCTCCTTCTGTTGTCAGAGACAGAGACACCCAGAGGACATGTGATTTGATGGCTAAACATAAAGAACAGGCATGAAGCAATGAACAGCAAAGAAGCAAAATATAAACACAAAAGTTCAGGGCAGCAGGCTAGACTTAGACTGACTTGACCACATGAAGCCCCACCCACACGGCCAGGCCGGGTGATGTCCAAGTCTCTGTGGTCACAGGTCCTGGTGGGACAAGGAGCTACTGAGGGACAAGAGAGAGATGACCCCTGAACAGTGACCTGTGAAGGACACTAGGTGCTGATTATCGATTAGATACAGGCCTGTCTGCCTTGGTTCCTCAAGGTCTCTGCTGCATGCACCTGCACAGACTCAGCACAGCAAAAACACCTGGCGGGCAGGGCTAGGCCAGTCTCCCCACCTACTCACATTATGCCATTAAGGTCACAGACACAAGCAGATGCCCTTAAAGCCAGGAAAACCAGGGGATCTTGAAGTCACAGAGTGGAGGTGACAAGAAATCCTGCATCACTCAGTCCCTGCCAGGCAGATGTCTCACACTGTGAAGGAAAATAATCAGGAACAACGTCAGGGAATCACATCAGTGATTCCGCATTCTCAGCAGTCCACTGCATCCCCAGAATGTTTTACTCAAAGAACTCCCATAATTTTCTCAGCCTTTCCACTGCAGGTCTCACCTTTTTTTTTTTCTTTTTAAATTTATTTTTGGATATTTTACTATATATGATTGTGTAATTGCTGATCCCCAATGGGAATATCCCCCCACACCACATCTCACCTGGTCACTTTGCCTCCTTTCTTTTTGTTTGTCCATGTTTAGCCCTTTAGTCTTTTTCTTTTTTTTTTTCCTGGATCCATTTCCTCATCCTTGGTGAGGGTGCGATTTCCCGGGACTTGGTAGAACGTGCTGTTTATCATTTCCTGTACTGCTTTTGGAGTACCTTTGGCTTGTATGATTGTTTTTTGTTTCTTGATGGGTCTCATCTCCGCCAGTTTGTGCAACATTTTGTTGCTCCTTCATTCATGCTTCGGGTCTTTGGCTTTGGGGGCATGCCTCCAGCCATATGTCTTGAAAGAGCAGATCCTTGAAGGGACAGCCATCCACTGATGGTAGGTCTCCTCCCTTGGGGCTTTGTTGTGGGGCCTCTGCCTCTCTCTCTCTTTTTTTTTTTTTTTTGAGACTACACCTCACTATTTTTGCCCATGGAACAGCAGGCTCCTGTTGCCCGTGGTACCACAGACTCAAGCAATCCCTTGCCTCAGCTTCCCAGGTAGCTGGGATTACAGGCATGCGCCAACATGCCCAGCTATTTGGGATTAGGTCTCGCTGTGTTGTACCGAGCAGGGCTCATACTGCAATCCCTTGCCCCAGCCGCTTCACAGGCTGAAGCTTACAGGCACAAGCCACCATGCCCGGCTTTTGGCGGTATCTTCCTTCTAAACAAAGAGGGTGTGCAGTGCCCTTATTGACAGCTTCTCTGTGCCAGGTTTCTGCTCATAGTTCCTCTGTGGCATTGTAGTTGTGGTATTTTGTTTGTTCTCCTAGTTCAATGCTGTGTGGTGCTTGCCCTGTTCCCCTTGAGTCCTGCCCGGGTGGCACACTTTAAGGGACTTTTGTCCAGTACCTCACTTGTTTGGTTTCTGTGGATGAATAATTATCTTAAGATATTATTCCTAAGGCCGGGCATGGTGGCTTATGTCTGTAAGCTTCAGCCTATGAAGTGGCAGGGGCTAGGGATCATGGTTCGAGTCCCGCCTGGGGTCCGTAGCAAGACCTAGATCCAAAAAAATAGCTGGGTGTGGTGGCGTGTGACTGTAATCCCAGCTACCTGGGAAGCTGAGGCTGGGAATTGCTTGAGTCTGTGGTACCCCGGGCAACAAGAGCCTGCTGTTCCATGGGCAAAAATAGCGAGACCTAGTCTCAAAAAAAAAACAAAAAACAAACAAAAAAACCCCAGATATTATTCCTGATTAGGGCTCTCATGTTGGAGGCAAACCCAGAGGGGACTGTGGCAAACACCCCCCCCCATCCCCCTGCACAATGCGCCCTGCTTCTTCACAGGGCTCAGATGTGCGGTGCGCTGGCCAGGCCCAGCCTCTCCCTGGGCTGACCCCAGCTCCACCCCACCCGACCTCGAAAGGGGAGTGGAGCCCATGCATGTGGGACACGGGGACCCTGCCATCGTGGCATGGCCATGGAGGGCGCAGGCGCCAATGCCCACATGAAACCTGTGCACTGGTTGATCCTGGAAGCTCCTGGGTTCAACCCCAGCCTCGCCCCACCCCCTCCAGCAGGCTGGCTCTGACTGGTGTACCTCGGGCGCAGCAACCACTGTAATGGTACAGGCCTCACCTTTAGGGGCTGTGAGACACACATCAGAACCTTGGTCACTGCTGCTGCCTGGGGGAAAAAAAGACAGAACCTGGTCAGAGTCACATGAGACGAGACTACAGGAGGGACTGGTGTCTCTGATTTCCACAAGGGCTTCATCTACACTGTCCTGAGGGACTTAGGGATCTAACTTCTGATCCATACTTACCTGCAGCCTAAGCGTAGCTTCCTTTTCAACCTGTGGGAAGAGAACGTCATGTGAGACCAGGGAGGAGTCAGTCCTTGATGTCCTAAGGGAACCTCGAGTCCTGGGCCACAGGGAAGTTTCCAAAACTGTGACTGGAGACCCGGGGCAGGACCAGGGAATATGAAGAAAGGACACAAGGGAGGACTGGACCTAGGCCTCCTGGAGTCTGTGCTCAGCAGGGACCTTCCCCTCTGACACTTGTTGGGAATCACGTTCCATCTCCAGAATTAGTGAGGTGAACAATTTGTGATTCTTTTTTCTAAGTGTTTTACCAAGGAGTACAAGCATTCAGCTCCAGAATGGGAAACACAGGTGTGCATGATTTGTCTGATAACCAGGTGGGGCAAGTTCTCCCTGGGACTTGGAAACACCAGTGGAAAAGCTCCTCCTCTCCCTTCCCTACCTGAGCGTTTCTTCCTCCACATCACAACTGCAGCCACGGTGACTCCAATGAGCACAAGGGGAACCAGGCCAGCAATGATGCCCACCGTGGGGACGGAGGACTGAGGATGGGGCACTGGGAAGGAAGAGAAGGTGAAGCCATGATTCTCAGGCCTCATCATGACCATCTGAAGGGCTCCAGATCCCTGATATCCCTGATACCCTTGATCACAGGCTCTGTGCCACATCCTCTCCTCACCCCATGTCAGGACTCGGGGCTCCAGCAGCCCCTCATGCTTCACATGGCACTTGTATGTCTGCTCCTCTCCAGAAGGCACCACCACAGCCACCCATTTCTGGAAGGTTCCGTCCCCTCCAGGCCTGGTCTCCACCAGCTCCATGTCCTGGGTCAGGTCCACCCCGTCTCGCTGCCAGGTCAGGGTGATGTCCGCAGGGTAGAAGCCCAGGGCCCAGCACCGCAGGGTGACCTCATGGTCAGAGGTGGGGCTGTGGGTCACGTGTGTCTTTGGGGGATCTGAGGAGAAAGGTGAGAACATTCACACTTTGTGTTTCCTCCATGGACACTGAAGCAGCCTCATGAGGCCATCCTCAGAAAGTACAGGGTAATGGGTTGTGAAAGGGGAAGCTGAAAATCTAAAAGCAGCCTAATCTGGGTAGTCTGGGGTATCTACTATTACTTAGAATGTTTAGAATTTGGGCAGGATATGGGATAGGAGGATGTAGGTCCCTAAAGGAAACACAGACTTTTGGTCCTGACCAGAGAACTCAGAAAAGCAGAAAGTTAAATAAAAATGTTCTGACAAGGGCTTCTACTACACCTCCCCCACCTGTTGCCAAATTCACAGGTGAGAAGTAAAGGAGCTTGGTGGTCCTACTGAGACACTGGCACAGAAAAAGAACCCAATAAAAATCCCAACATAGGACTGAGAACACACAGCTGCGAAAAGGGGAAAGATAATAACAATAAATAATAAAACAAAAAGTTGAGATTACTACCAACCAAAATACTTGGGGGAATACTACCAAGGGAGCATACGAATCAGGAACTGAAAGCCAGGAAGTTAACTACTTCTGCAACTTCAGCAAAAGAGGTAACCACAACCTTGCACAATACTCTAATGACTATGCCAACCAATACAGGCTCTAAAGTGGTCCAACACATAGATCAAATCCAAAAAAAACAGGAAAACGAAAAACTGCATAGGTTCAAGCAAGCCCGTCAGGATGTATTTCACCCCTGTATGAAAGGCAATTCCTAGAACCCAATAACGATGACTTAGAAGAAATGCCATATCTGCTAGCGATGGAATTCAAATTCAGTATGACAAAGGTATTTAAAGAGTTAAGAGAAAAAGAAATGAAAATAGACACATAGGAAGCAAAAAGTATACCAAAAAGTATACTACTTAAATGAAAGAAATATTGTAAAACTTCCAAGAGCCCAAGATAAAGAAAAAATTATGAGAATGATTAGAGAGGAAACAGAAAACCTACAAAGGAAAACCCATTAGGCTGACCTCAGAGTTCTTGGGAAAGATACTCCAAGCAAGGAAAGAAAGGAGCCTCATTTTCAAAAAACTGAAATACTTTAAGATACAAAGTTCCGGCTAGGAAAACCCAGCAAAACTATCCTTCATTTATGAAAGAAGAATTAGAACCTTCTCAGACAAAATCTTCAGAAATTTGCTATCAACAACCCCCCACTCCAAGAAATCTTAAAAGAAGCCTTAAGACCAAAACAGAGTAAATAGAGTAAACAGAAGAGTAAATAGAACAAACAAAACAAGAAACCAAATCACAATCTCTAAATGGCCACCAGAAAACCAACATTAGAACCTCAAACATCAATAATCCCTCAAAACATCTAAACTCAAAATGTCTAAACTCATCAATCAAAAGACACAGAGTTGTGTACTAGATCAAAAGAAAGAATTGACCATTCTGCTGTCTCCAGGAAACAGCTGATCCCTAAAGATAAGCATAGATTGAAGGTAAAAGGATGGAAAGCAATTCTACAAGCAAATGCCACCCACCACCCCCCCCCCAC
>PVHY01022377.1:0-22466 GCA_004024945.1 Uropsilus gracilis
AAGATGGATTGGAGAAAATATTTTTATTTAAGCTACACTCCCTGTGTAAAAAGGGAAATAAATTCAATGTTAGATTGAGTCAGAACTTTTGTAAAATAAACAACCTATAAGTGGTACAAAAAATACAAAGCAAACTTTTCTAAATTGTAGTCTATTTCAGATTTTGATAGGATTATTGCAAGTATAAATTTTATCCATAGTTTAAGAGTAAAGTTCAAATTCAAATGCATATATTTTTCTTTATAATTTCAACTGAAGTAACACTGAAATGTTTATGATTAGAAATCATTTAGGAATTATTTCTGAATCATAAGCATTATTTAAATCATGATTTAGCATGACTCTAGATCATATGAAAACCACATGATTTAGAAATACAGAATCCTACTTCCCCAGATGCATGTTACTATTCCACCAAGACACTGAAAATCTTCCACCATAGTCCACTGTGCTCCCCACCCTAGCTCTCCACTCTTTGCTTCCTCCAATGGTAGCCTCAGTTTTGTAGTCAGATTTCTAGAGTTTGTTCTTGATTTCGTTTTGTCTGAATTTTTTTTGGTTGTCCATTTCTCCTCAGTCCATACATAAATAAAGCCACTCAACATTTGTCTTTCTGCTTCTGTCTGGCTAATTTCATTTGGCATAATACCCCTTCAGGTTCATTCATGTCGTTACAAATGGTAAGTTAGGTTTTGTTTTTGTAAATGAGTAGAATTTCATAGCATATACATACCGCATCTTCTTAATCCACCTATTTGTCTTGGGAACTTGGCATACTTCCTTAACTTGGCTATGGTAACTTTACTTGATTGATTTTGCTATGATTAACTTTGCTTGCCATGCTATATTATCTGATCCAGCACTTTACTTTTTGCCTATGTCCAAAGGAAACTAAATCAAAATTTCAAAGAGCTATTTGAATTCATTACAGAATTATTCATGATAGCAAATATATAGAAGCAATGTCAATCAATGTCAATGAATGATTGAATCGTTAAAGACAATGGGAAAAGGAAAAATGTCAATGTGTATATAGTGTAGATACACACATCTTATATACACACAAAAATTGCATACTATATATACACAATGTGTATAATAAACATACAATGTATATATAGTCTGTCTATATGCATATATACAATGAAATATTATTCCATCCTACATGCTATCCATGGGTAAAACCTGGAGGAAACCTGGCAAGCAAAATGAAATAGACAGAAATAGATCTCATATATACAATGAATTCAAGCAAAACCAATAGTCTCATAGAAACAAAGAAAACAATGATGGCCTGGAGGAGTAGGTTAAGGGGAGAGATTATTAAGAGATCAAACCTCTGGTAGGAAATTATAAAGACAAATTGAAGTTTTTTAAATAAACATATAATTGAAAACAATTACAAGATCAAATAAATGTTTATTTACCATGAAGAAAATGTATTTATTTCATTGAATCAAGCACAAAAATTTATATATTTTGAAGTTTTAATATTTTTTGACAAACATATCTGAAGTGTGATCTCCTGAAGTATTTTGTCTATACAATGGACTGACTACATATTTTATTAACATTTCTGTACCATGTTTCTAGCTTTCAGAACTTTTTCAAAAAAAATCTCAAACTTTTCATAATGTTCTTCAAGAATGAATTTGCATTGTTTTTAAGTGCATCAAGTAAAAATAAGTAATTTAATACATAAACTTGGAACTTCTTCCCAAAACCATTTATTTTAAAATTTTAAATTGTTTCATATTTTAATATTTTATATCATTTTAGGTGGTTCTAAGTTATCATAAATAGAAAGTTCATGAAAATGTATGATCTTTTTACTTCTTGAATTTATAAAACATTCATTTAAATAGTAAAAATAGCATAACGTCAGCAATGATTTTCTCACTTATTGCATAACAGTAACTACAGTAAACAAATATTGGAGAGATTTTTTAAAATCCTTTGGAGCTTTTCCCAAACATGTGTTAAGTTTCTCTATCCTGTTCTTAAGTGATGTCTTACCAACATTAAGATAAAAAGTGGCAAATCAATGTATTTTTCTGTCATTTAAAACATCCAAAGATTAAACAATGCTTGGATGTGTCATAACTGACAAGAAACAAAATAAAAACTTGCTTGTAATTCAAAATACAAATGACCATTCAGAAATAGTTCCTGGCCCTATGCATAGAAAATCTCCCTGAGGATTTCAGAAATTTAAATCTCAACAAATGCCTTGATGTGTACACAGAGATTCATCTTGCTTTCATGCCACACAACTGTCTGAGATTCTCATGTCATCTAAGGCATTCAATTCTGGGACCCTAATTTTCAACAGAATTTCCCTTTAAATTACTAAATATAAAAATGATCTAATAATGAATAGGATTGAATGAATTCCTTCATAGCCTTTCAACTATATACATAAATGTAAATATAAGTAAAGGTAAGTACAGGTGAAGGTAAATATAATGGCTTTCAATTTCCTGCTTCTCTAACTGTATAGTATAAAGTAGAGATTCACAGGGATGGAATCACAGAGAAAATAACCAATACAGTTCCTTAACTTTATAGACTGCAAAAGGAATTCCAGATATCTCCAAGATCATAAAGTTCATTACATCATAATCATATGGCTATTCCAGATACCTTTTTAATTTCCATGACAGGACTATTAGTCAGATATCTCACTTCAGGGATGCTAGACATGAAATGTGACAGATTCTAATAAGTAGTTAAATATTAAGTACTACGAAAACCAATTGATATTGGTGCAAGATAGCAACATAAAAAGAAAACACACTGAAATGCAATAATTTAGGAGACTTTCATGCAGGGACAGGTTAAAGGCAAGTTCAAAGGAAGTCAAGGCATGTGGAAGCACCTTGAGTTTAGCAACAGCAGGGGGCCATTAACATCACTTGGCCTAAGAGGCAGGAGAGAGCATTTATGAGACAGAGGAGTTAAACTGGTGCTGTAGTTTGAGCAAGAAGAGAGGATTGCTCAATAGACAATGCAGAGTTTGGTAGGGATGTAGAAACGGGTAATCCATAACTAAGTAAGATGCAGCAACAAAATTAACGGTCTCAATCGCTCTCTCTAATGCCATGTCCTTTCCCATCATGACTCCCATCAATCAGGCTGAGCAGGAGACAACAAGGTCAAGGAAATAAAAGGTCATTGATGAATTTAGCATAAAGTTTGGTCTTCTGATGGCAGAGCAGGGTGAAGAGTAAAGCATAGTGCTGAGGAGTATAGACTATAAATAAGACATTTTCCAGTATTTCATAACAAGAAAATCTTTGTAAATGTCTCCTTCACCTTCAGTCTATCAGCTTCCAGGGCATTTTGGTTCATCTGAAAATCCACAGGGGATTCTGCCTCCTCATGGAGTAGCATAATACATTGAATACTGAATCTAGGAATGGTAGTGACTAACTCATTGGCCCTAGTTTTTCTTAGAATGAGGGGAAAAATCAAAAGTGACTTTATTATGAAATGCAGGATATTCTGAGTATGTTAGTGTCTAAGTAACTAATACATTTGAGTGAAGATATATCGGAGACATCTAACTTCTGGGATACTCTCATCCACAGGAGTCACTAAAACCAAAGTAGTTATGTCAAGGCAACATATCCAATATCTCTCCACCACAACAGGTACAATTTCATGATAGTGGGTTGTATCTATCAGCTAGCAAAAACAAACAAACAAACAAACAAAAAAAAACAAGAAAGAGATGTATTCAGTTTCAAATATGTGTAGGCTTGGGAAATGGGTTGAGGTAACTTGTAGAACCATTGTGCAAGTCCATTCTTTTGCATCAGTTTATACTTCCCTTAAGAACTCCTCATCAATGAAGACATGTACCTGCAAAATTACTGAGTTGGAGAAATAGTAAGGCTGTTCACCCAACCTTCTCTTCCCTAGAGGGTAGTTAGAGCTACACCCTATGGGGCAGAGAGGAAAGGGCGTACCACCTGTATTACACCTGTGTAAAATAAAAATATTTTAAAAATCTTCATCACCAACTGAAGATAACCCATCTTTGAAAATGACACAGAAGGTCTAAAAAAAACTAAATTATACAAAGATATCCCTACATATTCAAATTTAAAATGGTCATGCAAATGAAGCAGTTTGCATCTGGAGAAGGAAGAAATTTTCTATTTCTGTGTAATCAAAGTATTTTGAAAAACTAAAGAGATATTTGGTATAAATTGACTTCCAATTTCACTTTTAGAACATATCCATAAACTTCTATGAATATAAGTTATGCTTTGCATTTATATTATCAGTTTTGGAGTTTAAATTTCATAGTATGGTAGGCAGAAGTTCTTGGAGATAAATATGTGAATTCCACAGACATGTCTGAGAAACCAAACTTTGAGAACCATTTAGCTTGCTGTCATGCTTAACTAATGCCCAATATATATAGATATAGATATAGATATATAGATATAGAGATGAGAGTAGATAGATAGATAGATATAAAATTATTTTTGGATGAAGATAGAATAGATGGATGCCTAAATGTATGGATGGATCTGTATGGATAAGTGAATTAATTGATCTGTATCAAAATAAGTATCCCCTACCACAAGATTACTAAAATGTAGACAGGAAGCTTTGCTTCTGGAAATGTTTCTGGATCAATATGCACCATGATTTAATATCCCATATTAAAGAGAGAGGACTTCTTCCTATTGCATGAACAGAATTGCAACTTCAGGAAGTAAACTAAAGAATATCTGACATTTTTAAAAAATTATGTAGAATTACAATGTTGTCTATTCCTATGGAAGGTAGCATCTTCTCTGGAGCAAATTTTGCCATAGTCTACTCTCAGGACTATTATGATGGCTTGTTTTAGCCCACTTTACCTCATCTCATTCACTTTGTTGCAGGGAAGCTGATATCCACATTTTTCAGTGAGAAAAGCCAATGCATTGAATTCTCTCAAAATTAGTTAAAATCTCTTGTGCGTCTGGACTTGATTATGCCAACGTTGAGTGTACTCTTATTTATGCCATAGTTCAGATGAAGAGATCCTATAAAAAAAGAAAACATACCTACCCTTTGCTTATATGCATTAGCACCCTCAAGAGAAAGTCTAAATGACTTAGTATACACTATAAAGCTCTTGATAATGTGTTATTTGTGTTTTTCACTACAATTTCCATCATTGGTTGAGAAAACTACCCTTATACTGGACATTCCCCTGCAGTGAAATCTTGTCCCTCCCCACTAGATCTTGGTGATGTTGCATCTTAGACATTCTGATTTTAAACAAAAAAATCTCTCTAGAGAATTCCAAATGCCCATGGGAATGGGAATACTAAAGAACATTTCAGTTTAGACTATTTCACACTGATGTACTGAACTTCAACAACAGTGTTGAATTCACTTAGTAAGCAATCCTCTTTTATCTCAAAATATTTATGTTCCTTACTTTATTTATTAATATGACTAGATATGACTAGTTAAGAACAAATAGCATCCCAGATATCATCTTCTCTGTGTCCCTTCCAAAATATGGATTATGACTATTTACTTGGTCCTATCAAGACACCTCAGACTTACCATGGATATGATATTTTAAATATTATAAGACCTAATTTCTGTTTGTCTTATCTTTGCATTTAATGCTATTTGAAATAAAAAAATAGTCACCTATTCAAAATAATATCTTTTGTCTTTCAATTAACTATGTACCCAAGAGCACATACTAAATAATTAAACATAAATTAATTGATGATGATGGACCTCAACTCTGAATTGACTGACCTCATCTTCAGTCTGTACTCCAATACTATTTGTATTCATGTTCAAATTACTGATAAATTCATAACATCCGATGTTCCCTACACTGAAGGATTTCAGTGAGGATCAAATGAATTAATGTATGTCAAACCTCTTTTAATACTGTTTAACAGTAATAGTTGTTTGAATTCAAACTACGTTTCTCAATGTTAGCGTGAATGCTATTAAACCATTTCTCATTTCCCTAAAAGGTTTTAAAACTTTCTGGACTATATAGCTTATTATAGTTTTGAAATAGCTGTGCAGGTAGGTATATATTTAAAAATAATTATTCAATTCTTACATAATTACCCTCTGTAAGAGGTTATTTACAGTATTTACATGTATCAATTTCACAAATATTTCCCTTAAAACTGCAATTTTCCAAGTTATTGAAAATTTTTGTTTTATAATTGAACAAGACTGGCTAAACCTTGAGAAATAGAATCACTTGTGGACAGCTATGCACTAATCAAACTTACAGGCAATACCAGGATTCTTTTTCCCTGCCTCAGAGCAAATTTCACCACAATTTTCTCTTAATTAATATAATTGATAACAGTTATACAGACACCTGGCATTTTAATCATGAAGCTATGCCTTTTGCTGTCTAAAGTGAAATTAAGAACTGCCAGCAACCTTTTACTTTCAGTTGTAGCTGGAAAAGAAATTAAAATAGAGCTGGTAATAAATGGCTGATGTATTCAATTTGAAAGATCACAAAGTGGGGTCACACATATAGGGAAAGGATAGCAAAAAAACACTATGACAAATGTAGAAAAATAGCTCCTATCTACTCAATGAATTTGGAATTCTGAAGTCTTTAGCAATAAGTTTCTCATACAAGTTAACCTGCAAATATATGACTAAGATAACAACTTTGATTTGCATCAAAACTCGTACAGATTTAGGAACAAATAGGACACAAACCATGTATTATTATTCATTGTTTTTCATTTATCAGTATAACAGTGGAAAAGTGTTGATGGACATCTTATAAGATACATATTCATTTACTTGACCTATATACCAGCATACTAGATGGCTGGCAGAGAAGCTCATCAGAACATTAGGGCATTGTCTCAATTCACTTTCAGGTAATACAGATGTTAGGAATATTATAGCTGTAATCACAAAATTGCCTCATGCAAGGGCTGTGGTTCTTGTATGATATCAGGAACTTATCATTACAGAAACTAGAAGTAACGCATGAGCCAGGAATGTAATGCTTTATTTCTAGGGCCATATTCTTCAATGAAAGTTAAATCACTGGGGATTCTGGTTCATGTATTTAACATGTCAACTTACTCAAGGACAATTGGTTTCAATCTTTGGGAGTTACATGAGTGAAGATACCAGAAAAATACCAAAAGAAATGCTATGCGACCACTGAGTATCTCCAGAATTTTCAAGGAACCTTAGGTGTGAATTTCCATGTTAGCAGAGTCAGAACATGGTTTAACTTTCAAAAAGCTATATCTTACAATATAATCAAGAAAAGGAATTAAAACATGTCAGAACATCAGTAGAACGTTCAGTTGTTTATCTTAGTTCATTAATAATTAAAGTGTTGCATTTAATTATAAACTATAAATGGGAGGAAATATATACTCATTCAATCTTTTATTTATTTACAACAGAATTTTGTTAAAAGTAGTTGCTATACCTGTTTTCTTTTCCTTCTATCCACTAATTCTTTTACTCATGCATTCAGGCTTACATGCCATAAATCTACATCTGTGGTCCTCTTTAAATTCAGATAGTCTGGCCAGGCATGGTGGTACATGCCTGTAAACAACAGCCTATAAGCCGTGGCCGGGGCCAGTGATAGAGGTTTGAGTCCTGCTGGGGGCACGTAGCAAGACCTAGTCCCTACCCCCAAAAAAAATAGCTGGGCATGGTGGTACATGCCTGTAATCCCAGCTACCTGGGAAGCTGAGGCTGGGGATTGTTTGAGTCTGCGGTACCCCAGGAAACATGAGCCTGCTGTTCCATGGGCAAAAATAGTGAGACCTAGTCTCAAAAAATTAATTAATTAATTAAATTCAGATAATCTATCAGCAAAAGTAGCTGCAAACATATACATATAATGTTAAAAATGATCAAATATCTTTAAATGGTAGTTTTTCCTCAATATTCAGATACTTTTCTAATTTTCTATTATTCTAATTAATAATCTTTCCCTTTACACAGTTTATTCAATTGTTAATATTTTATAGAAACAAGACTGTACAATCTCCTGAGTTTTTTAAACAAGACTTAATAATATCATCCATGTTAATTTTATTTTACTAGAGTAGTTTGCATTTAAAAAGAAATATATTTAAATGCATAAATGTGTCTCAAAGGATTATAAAATTGGCAACAGAAAGGATGAATAATCATGCAACCTACGGGGTTTCAAAAATGTTGTTACTAATTTTCAAAAAAAGTGACAACCTTAAATCTTTCTTAAACAAATAAACAATACAAAATAAATATGGATTCTATAGCTGGGAAACACTATTGTTTGGCAGAAAGTGCCACTTTCAAGGATTAGATATTGTGCAATTCAAAACTCATGATTCTTGATGCATAAAATCCAAAGACTTTTATTTATTTGAGGAGAGACTTTCCTTTAATAACTAGAGCCCTATTTAACTGGACTACAAATTTAAGTCCTATCATAATTATCGTATCACATGTATGTTATGATTCTATGAGAACATAGATTTACCTGGAATGAATAATCATTATTCAAGTTTATTCAGTTTGACTACAGAGACATCTTTTGGTCATCTTGTGTTTGACACAGGGTGCAGAGCATGAAGTTTGAGCCAAGTAGGAATCAATGAGCAGTGATAGATTTTTATCAATCCATAAACTTGACTGTTGCATTGTTGACTGTCACTCTTTAGTTGCTTTGTGAGTAAAGTAAGATAATGTGCATATTGTCAAATTTTGGAAAATGGTGAGCACACTCCTTGAGAAGGGTCTATTGAGAAACAAGAAGCATAACTGAATTAGGGTTCCATTAACTCTATACAAATGCAATCAATCAATATCTAAGAGCTGAAGTAGAACCTCACAGCATTGGGGCATATGTATCCGAAAGAGGAAGCCATCCTTAGTAATTTCTCTTAACATTAAGGTCTCATCCCCAGGAGGTTGAATTCAAGACAGATACATTTTTGCTAGTATTGTACTGTACTATAAAAATGCATTTGCATATAACTAAGTAGAGCTGTGGTCTCACTCATTAATTCCAATTATTTTAAACTAAATGCAACTTATATTTTTATATCACTAGTTGACCCTAAATGCATCTGAGTGTGAGATAATTAATTAGGCAAATAACACAAAGCAAAATTTTTCATCACAGTATCTTAGTTTTGTCCAAAAAGAGACTGAGGCCATTCTTCAAGTGAAAATACTTTGGGAAGGAATTCTAGAAAAATATGGTAAGGGAGAAAGAAAGGAATGCATCAGACAATAATGTGGTGTTAATCATACCAATCGCCACTGTGAGTTGAATTCCTAAGCAGTTTGGGGGACTCAGTATTGAACTGTGGCATCAGAGTTATCCCAAACAGTCCTAAAGTGGCTGGTGGATTTTGTCACCACATTCAGTCAGATAACAGTTGCAGGTTGATGGGGTAGAGATGGAAAGCATTTATGTTTAGAAATGGTATGTGCTAAGGGATATCAGATGAATGAGTAGCATCTGTGAAAGCTCCTGCTTAGAATGCTGGGGGAGGGTGATGAACCCAATAGCACAGAAAATTCACAGAGCAAAGGTTAGGAGCTTGGAATACTAGTGTCAGGAGAGCAAATCAAATGAAAAAGTGACACACTGTTGTGGGGATAGTGGTAACAAAAATAATGAGTTTGCAAAAGAGCCCAAACTAAGGAACGATTTAGAAAAAATTCAGAGAGGAACTTTGTAGGAATTTGGTTATTGTACTGTTCCAGTTACAACATTCAAATCAGTTCAAATAAAACCTACAAATTACATAGTGATGATAGTTTTCTTTTTTTCTTTTTTTGTGTGTGATCCTCTCTTTTTCTAAATGTGTTGTGCTATATCAACTTGGGAGAACATTTTCATACTTATCAGTTATATTAAACAGTTAAGTGTTCAGAGGTTATTTTGAGAGAGATTCAATATTACAAGATGTTAAATTAGAACGAAACCAAAGAGGACTTAAAGAGATGAAAACTATTGAACAGTTAGCTGTTTCTATCTACTCTGTCAAATCCACTTCCACTGTCACTTAACTGTAGTAGTTAATATCTCAAAGTAAAATAGTTCTGCTTTCTGAATTAAAAAAAATTCTATCACTGTAATTAACATATTTAGGCTACTTGCTATTTGTCTAGAACTTCTTTATTAAAATCTAGGTCATGGATTCTGATGTCCTCCGAAATACAAGGCATTTAATTTACTGATAAAATGTGGTAAGATCATGTTGTAACTATGGACAAATTTAAGCCGAAAGGGAAGGAAGGAAGGAAGGAAGGAAGGAAGGAAGGAAGGAAGGAAGGAAGGAAGGAAGGAAGGAAGGAAGGAAGGAAGGAAGGAAGGAAGGAAGGAAGGAAGGAAGGAAGGAAGGAAGGAAGGAAAAGAAAGAAAGAAAGAAAGAAATCACAGCCCTGTCCTCCTCCAGCTTTTGTTATACAAGTTATCAAAAGGCAGGAAAGTACAATTTTATGGAGGAAATAGAAGACTATATTGCAAAATTAGACTTACAAAATTTCTTGTTTTTTTCTTAGTACCAAGCTTGCCTCAGGATTCAGCTGATGGAAACCATATATTCAACAAAATGTATTAAGATTTCCAGCACAATTATTATTTGGATTATTTTCATGTAACTTTAGGCACAATCACAGAAAAGGAACTTTCTAAGAATTTATTCTGTGTATCAATAAAAATTATGAAATTAAATGTCTTTACAAAGATCACCAGGTAAAATAAATCTATATACTTTTTATATTGAACATAACTAGTGAAGAGGTACTGCTTAGAAAGTGCTGTTGACTATGAAAATTATCTCTACAAGATGAGGTTTATATTGCTTAAATAAGTAAATCTTGAGTCTAGCCCTTATTCAACCAACTAGAGATACTCAGTTCTATAAATGTAGGGTTTATTTGAATTTGGAAAGTTAAACATAATTGTTTCATAAAAGTGTATGCATATGAAAAATACTACAGCCTTTTGAATATTAATGTTTTAGAATAAGTCTTGAAGTCAGATAGTTCCATACTTTCAGCATTTATTTTCTAAATTCGCTTTGACTGTTCTAGGTGTTTTGGGTATTTATGACTAGTTCTCTAATTCAATTTTGTTAGACCAAAATACCCAGTTATTGATTAAATAGCTATATGTTGCTATGAAAGCATTTTTGTAGCTGTTTAACAATTGCAATCCATTTTAAACTTTAAATTGGTCTAAGTTAAGTAGATTACCTTCCATCCTCTTCAAAGTGAAAATCAAACCAGGGTTTCTGAGAGTAGATTCTGCCTTATTTTCAAAATCTTCTGTCAGCTTCTTTTCAATCAGCTCACCTAATAAACATCAGCCTCATCATCCTTCATAAACACTTGAGCCAATTCTTTAAAATAAGTTCCTTAATATCTGTGTGTATATCTATACACCAAGTAGATTCCAGTTCACTGGAGAACCTTGATTTACACAATTACTGCTATAATATGCATTGATTTTATACCCTTACAGTGAAGATAATTAGTCTTAATTTCAAAGATGTGTGATTTCTTTTTATTAACACCAAAGATTTTATCTTAGATCTTAATCTTAATCGTTCAGGAGCTATTTTCTAGGTAATTTTTAATTACTAATATTTAGAAACTGATTCAAAATTTTCAAAATGTTTTTAAGTTATTTATCTAATCTATGTATATACACACACACATGATCTCCACCTATCTATATATACAACCACTCAATTTAAGCTTTCATAATAAAATGCCATAAACTGGGATGCCTCTTACTATTAAAATTATTTCTTTTTATGGCTGCCTCCTTGTGCTGACGAGGTTTTCTTCCATTTAACACCCAGAGAGAAAGAATTAGATCCAGTTCTCTACTGTCTCTTCTTTAAAGGATGCTAATTCCATCATAAAACTCTCATGACCTCATCTGCAACTCATTAGCTCCTTAAGGCTCCATATTCAAATATCATTACACTGGCAGTTAAGACTTTAACACATATATTTTAGGGAGAAGACAAATCAGGGCAAATATATAAATATTCTTTACACTCCTCCCAATCACATTAATGACTTATTTTCTTTGAAATTCTATATTATTGCATATTTTGTTGCCTTTGATTTTGACAGACACTACATGAAGTATACAAAGTAGTACATTACTATTTTTCACAGGGAGACATAAAAAAAAAGCAAAAACAAAAGCTAAAGCTAAAAGAGCTAAATGACTTTCCCAGCACTAGACTATCAGCACAAAGAATTATTTCCTTGTAATTTATCACACTATTATTATTTTGCTACACCACATAATTTCAAAATATCTTCAGAACCATAAAGAACTCTCTGTTAGTTTAGAATATAGATTATTGGGATATCTAAAATGAAAACTTGCTGGTGCTGGCATTTCCGACTTATTCTGAGAGCACAGAAAGATACTGCTCTTGAAACTTAGTAGGTAGGTTTTCAATGAACCAAAGTACTAGCTTCACTTCCACTTTATAATAATGTAATTATAAGTTTAATTAAATTATATTACATTTAATATTTTGATCTATATAAAAGTTATGATAAAAATGGTTCTCACAAATCTATAAAATATATGCAAAAAATAGCTAAAAGTTCTCAGTGAATTGTACTAACATACCTTTCCCACTGAGGGGAAGACAAGTCCTAGATATTAAAAGTCATTTTAAAGGAACAAAAATAAATATTTGTAATAAAATCCAGCAGGTTCATCAGATTAAAGAGATATTTTGGAATTTAAGTAGGGGGTGGGTGGATGGGTGTGTGTGTGTTAGAGAGAGAGCGTGCACACAAAAATCTAGATTTACATCTACTCCATTTTTCCCCCTTTCTGAAGCATACTACGTGAACCCTAGTAATTTCGTGCTATCACAATGACTTCAGATAATTCCATAATTTAAAAATGATTTTATACTAGCTCAAGTGATACATAAAGTAAGAGCTTTAAAATCTAGATTATTCTTCTTAAAATATATGCTTTTGCTTGAAAGTGTTAAGACAATCACAAATTTAACTGTACATGAGTACAATGGAGATAGCTTCCTACAATATAATACAACCTTCTGATATTTGGCTTGCTATTGACTTTAACCTCAAGGCACTAAAAATAACCATTCTAACAGTAAGTAGTAATTCAGTTTCCAATTCAGCCAAAACCATAGCCTCACCTCAATTTTTGCTGCTGAAAATCTTATGTCCTGCACAGATCACATATGGTCACTTTTAAAAACTCTAAAATTTAGTTACTATGGAATCAATGGATATCACAGATAGTATCCCCACAGTGAACTAAAAAGTAACAAAATTCCTTTTTCTAACAGCTTCTTTTCAAAACTGTCAAAAAAATTTTATATTGAGCACAACTTATGGGATATTTTACATTTTCTTATGACACCTATCTATCCATCTATCCATCATCTATCCATCATCTATCTATCTATCTATCTATCTATCTATCTATCTATCTATCTATCTATCTATCTATCTATCTATCTATCTATCTATCTATCTATCTATCTATCTATCTATCCATCCATCCATCTATCTATAGCTATCTATCTATCATCTTTCTTTTCTTTCTTTCTCACTGGTAACAATGATAGCATTACATGTGATCTAAAGTTATAGGCTCACACTCTTCATGTGTATGCTACCACATTATATCCACTGCCAAGCACCTATAGTCCTGTAATCTCAATTACACAGTCTAATTTCCAAGATTTAATACTGGTATGAATTAACCTTCTCCTGGTAATTCTAAGAATTATATCACAAACCGCCCCAAGAGCTCACATTCCTTGCACTATGCTTATGGTTCTGAAACCATAACTGCAAAAGTAGGAGAAATACCACTTTTTGTTTAATCTACCCAGGTTATGGACCTTTCTAATAGCAAGTCAAACTGGTTGAGACAGAATTTATGGACTTTAGCATTAATAAAAATGGAAGGATATACTGTTTTGTGGATGATGTGTGATGCAAGTAGAATGGCAGTATATTGTTTATTAGATAACTTGATTGCTTTGCTTTGAATATTAGCTAAATTAGATCATATGAGAGAGTGCATAGGTAGTTTGGTATTAAATATATTGAGGCATACATACAATTATTTATCAAGATATTACGTTTGTTTTCTATTGGTGTATAATAGTTATAACAAATCCAGTGGCTTAAGACAATATATTTAGTATTCTACAGTTTCCATGGATCATGCATTATCATGAATGTACTAGTTCCTATTACTGCAATAATAAAATACCACAAACTTAGTTGCTTCAAGTGATACAAATATATTCTATTTTATTCTGGAACTCAGCATTCTGAAATCAAGTTCACTTTACAAAAGTTATAAGGTATTGGCAAGACAGTTCCTTCTGGGTTTTCTCAAGATTCCATATATTTTTTTAGCATCTAGTGATAACACCTGTATTCTTTGACTAGCAGTCCTTTTCACTATCTTCAAAAACCATCCACTATTTCCAACTATTTTTTTACCTTCCACTCCCTTGATTTTTTTTTCATTTCTTACAAGGATCTTTGTAGTTGCATCTTGTACCCACATAGATAAACTCCCTTCTTAAGATACTTAGCTCCTTGCCCTGTAAAACAACATCCTTGGTTGCAGGGATTAAGACAAAAGTATATTGGGAAAGGGCAATTATTCAGTCAACCACAATGTATTAATTTAATCATATGCTCATTCTTACTAATTGAAGTCATAGTACTCCATATTGACCAGTTGGTCTTCCAATCTCAATTCAATTTGTTGGTGAATATGATATTGTACAATATCTTGCTGACTGCTAGAGATCAGCAGACCAGCAGTCACATGACTCTTTCACTTCATGTAGCTTGTTTTTAAATAAGCAAAAGAAAATCTGTATGGTGGGGTCTTGCGTTACCTTACCTCTGTGTTTCTCTACATTTTCCCTCAGTTAATTAAATCATAAAAGGCTCATTGAGTATTTCATTAAATATTCTAGAGAAAAAGGAAGTCTTTGTAAAGTATTTTTGACATTTTAAAAGTTTATTATTTTGCAAAGGACCCACCTACCACATGTTAACAAATAAACATGGGACACATTCCCAAAGTAGAAAAACTATCATCATAGAACAGTAACATTTTCACAGCAGACAAATAAAAGTCATGTTGATGACGCTCAGTGCTCATTTTTGCCATTTTCAAGTGAAAAGCAAATAGCAAAAAATCTAGTCTGCAGGTGTTCAATGTAAATCAGATACTGAGTTATGACACATGTTCTGCTCTCTGTGGAATTATGCTTCTTCAAGACATTCTGTTCAAAATGTGCGTTATTGAATTTTCTGATGCTTTGAGAAGAATGGAACACAATATAATGAAATAAGCTTTGTAAGCTTTGTCATTGGTTGAAAAGAATATAATGAAGTACATGTCCATGCATGATTTCAGTGAAATCACAGTAATTATCAAGATAAGTATTAAAAAGAGTCAAAACATAATTTTTATATAAATGACAAAAAGGAAAAAACAAAGTGAGATCTGTCTTGCTTCTAAACAAAAGTATGAATCTATTCTACCATTCAAATTAACTTTTGTGTTTAAAAGGGTTTACTAGAAGCTAGCTATTACAATAATTCTACAGTCTATTCCTTTCAGAGTTGTGTTTGTATGTAATATATTTTCCATTTTATCACAGCCACAGGTAAATCTATACTAATTTAATATATGGTTATTTTATATCCAATTAATATGTTCTGTGGGATTTTATCATTTTTTGCATATACACTATGTTGAATTAAGAAACTCTATAGGACCAAAATTATTTTATAGTTCTTTTTTTTAATCAGTGTTCATATGTAGCCATTGACAACTATTTATAATGATTTATAAAAATTATGTTTAAAACATGGAAAGGACATATTTTTAAGGGGCTAAAGGGTAAAGACTGTGGGCGTACCTGTGTTCCCCTGCTTGGTACCAACTCCCAGTACCTCAGAATATGACTATATGAGTATATAGAGGTGATTCATTTAAAATGAGTCCATTGTAGACCTAATCCATTAGGACTTATACCCTTATAAGAGGAGAAAATTGAACACTGGCATGTAGAGAAGGGAGATGATGAGACGTTAGATGTTTACAAGTTGATGTTTACAAGAGAGATCTAAAAAAGAACCTTCTCTCATACCCCTCAGAAAAAAGGCAACTCAGTTCATATCTTGATCTTGGATTTATAACTTCCAAAACTGTGAGGAAATACATTTCCGTTGCTTAATCCACTTAGTCTTTGTTACACTGTTAATGCAGCACCAGAAAACCAACAGAAAAGATGATTGACTAAAAAAATTAGTAAATATTTTCTATTATTGAATAGGAAAAAGAAAATTTGAACATTTATAGATACTATAGGCTCTATGAGTTTACTATATGACAAATTTATTATTTTTCATCCTTCACTTGTTTATAAAACAAATGGCAAATACACACATGTACATAACCCTTTATCTTTTTTTGTACATCAACTTCCAGCTTCCTCAGGGAGAGGCATCCACTGTAGTTGCAATATTGAATAAAATAACTAATTAAAACACAACTTAATTTACATCAGGTAGTTAACTCTATTTAACCAAAACATACTTTACATATGCATGTCAAAAAAGTGTATCTTCGTAAGCGGTGTTTATACTCATCTATAAGTGAGAGAAACCAATACAATACATTAAATATATTTCTTTGAAAAGTTATTTTCACAGTTTGGTTTTGCTATGGTGTCAAATTATTATAATTATACTATTCTTGCATTTCTGAAAAGAAATTATGTTTGGATCAATTCAGTTTATATAAAGAATAATTCACTAAACTATCAATTTAATTCCATTTAGCTTTCCTAACCTACATCTATCTTTAATACTACAAAGTATTTTCCATTCTATAGAATTTTAAATATTTTAAAAGGCATTTTTATAAGCAACTATTCAATAGTTTCATACTTCATCTTAATAAGAACATTAATTTGCTTGAAAAGAGTTGGTTCTCTAATGAGGTCTCATGAGTACTTTATTATGCAATAAAGTAATACCCCATAGACAACCTTTCTGGGAAATTGGAAGAATTATTGACAAAAAGAGAATCAATATAACAGGTTATCTCTATGTCAGGTATACATAGAAATAATTGCTCTGTGGTTATATACCATATTTATATGGTATATAAATAAACCATACTGTGCTCCTTAAAAATCCATATATTTTGTTGCTAAAGGCAAGAAAATTTTAATAAATTAGTGTTCTATTTTGTGAAAAGAGTCATTAAACAAAAGATGCTCTAAATGGCTTTGCACACAGGCATGGCTGCATACTCTCCTTCCATTTACTAGAAAACTGGTCAGACACTTCTTTTTGCTTAACTGGGAAGTGTGCAAAAGTTCAATTCTTTTTTTTTTTTTTTTTTCATTTCACTCACCTGTCATCAAAGCTCCAGTGCCACTACTAGACGGGGCATTTACCCCCTGTATCTTCTTCCCATTCTTCCTCCCTTCTGATAGCCAATATATTTTTCACATAGCCTAAAGTTATTTTTCTTTTTTTTTATTAATTTATTTATATATAAATTTCGCATCATTGCTCAATTATATTGAATATGGAACAGCTCAACACAAATTCATGTTAAAAGATAAGTGCATCCAATCTTTTCATTCATACACATAATATAATAATCATTGATATTGTAAAACATGATACAAAAACATAGAAAAATATATGTGTATTCAAAATTAGTATACTGAGAATATAAAAAAAAAACGTGTTTATTATAAATGTAGATGGAAAAAGTCATTTTCTAGTTCCTCAGTAGAGGAAAGCTCTTGTGGATGTCATACATACAATCAGATAAACTAAAAACTGAGTAAGTGCTATCACAGATTGCAAGTGCTGTAAATAGAGGAAGAGGAAGCTAACACTTTGGAAGAGGTTTAAACAAGACCTCATACAGTCACTGATATTTAATGTGTGGATAATAACCTTCAAAAGAAAATGTATAGGATGGCATCTGATTTGCACATATACACAATCTTCATATTATTTGCTACACTATTAATTTTCTACTTCTGAATCATTCATGATTCACTTTATGGAGTTTTGAGGATGTCTTAATTTGAAATCTATAATTGCAATTATCTGAAGGTATTAAGTATAATGGTTTTCCCCTTTGTACACATTTAAATAATTATGCACAATTAAATAATACATAATTACTGTACAGTAAACAATTTTTGAAAACAACATATAAGGATTTATAGGCTAAATATCATTAAAAAATGTAGAACTTCACAGAACTTTGTTTTTAAAGACTGTTGTGTGTTGGGACAAAAACTGTGATGATAAGAATGAGAATATGAAATAGTTTAGGGAGATACCAATAAGATAACATCAATAGACCTTCATAACCAACAAAATTAAAAATTGAGCAAAATGAGTTACTATAGTAAAATTAAACATTTAATAGTACAGGAACTGACAGACAATGGAAATTACTACTGTTAGGAAATATCAGGAAAAAGATAGTGTAGAGGACAGAAATAGAAACAAATTAATTTAGATACATTGCACCTATGTGGAGATTTATAAAAAATCATACAAATTTAATATTACTAAAGGTCATGAAATTTATAGGAACACATAAAATGATTCATTTTAACTTAAATCCAGATAATTGTTTTCAAGAATAGAGTCATCTATTGGCTGATAGACAGGATATATATATCATCAAATTGCTCTAGTCATTTATACCTCTAGAAGTTCTTGATAAGAAAAGGAACTTAAAAAACAAACAAAATACCCGTTTCTGAACAATCTTTTAAACTGTTATCTTTAAAAGAGACTTATATGGATTGGTGGGGAATTCAGATTATTGAACAAGATAATACTTACCCAGTTCAGTTGCTCCTAGAGAGCCGAGGAGTCTGGTCTACTACATTCCAGGAGCTCAGGCCCTCATCCTCACCCAGCAAAAAGACATTGCTCCAGACAAAAGAAAAAAAGACTAGTGGGCCAAGAATCACCAATGACTTGCAGCAAGAAAATAGTTGGAGTTACCAGAGAGGGTAGAGGGAATGGGGGTACCAGGTGGGGCTAAAAGGGTACACTATTGAAGGAGGGTCACACCTAAATGGAGCAATAATTATATAAATATGACTAATGTATAAAAATTAAAAAATGAAAACCCATATATATGTTTAATATTAGAAAAAAATATATAGCTATGTATTACAATGTTTTGGCTATATATGATTACTCCTTTTTCACTCACCTCATGATCCTAAATATATTGATACAAAAATCATATTTTCAGATTATTACTAAGACACATTCAAGAACACTAATTATGATGTTAATTAGTTAACTAACTAGTTAGTTAATTAGTTAATTAATTACGATTAATTTCATTCTGATTTATCACTATTCCATAATACAAAATTAAATTTAAAAAAATCTACTTGGTTACTTACTAAAAATAGAGAGAACTTATACTTACAAGCTTATTATTTATAAATAATTTGGAAATTAACTTGTCTTGATCAGTGAGAGCAATTTATGTTAGTCAAATGGAAATGGTAAAAAATGCTGTATTTTGTTGAGTGGTGTTTTCCATTCTTATTAAAAATAAGTTTGGTTATAATAAGGCTGGAAAAACAGTATATTTACCATGGTTACAACAAAGTTCTCTCTGACATATTCCAGTGATAAAACAGCTTGTGAATTCTGTCATCTCTGCTTGGTTACAGTATCAAGCTTGCTTGCTAGGAGAATATATTTAATTTGCTTGCAGAAAATTTATCAGCATTGGACCAGTTTATCTCTTTCACAAGTTGCTTTGGCAGATGAGAGTGTGTCCTGGCCTCACTGGTGTTTGGCTGAATCACTGATGGGTATGTGGGAGATAATGAATTAGCAGAGCCTGTGAATCTTGGGATTGGAAAAGTTCCGAGCAGTCTTTGGCATAGATTTCCTCCTGTTCAATGGTGTTAGTTTTGGAGATCTGAGGAGCTGGGATTGAGGAACATGAGAAGTAGAATATATACTGAAGGACTGCTATGGCTTTCTGTTTAGGAAGAAATACAATGCTTGTCTCTTCCAGGAGTTTTTGAAATACGTTTTCAAATATTTTTGGTATATTTGGAATAGGAGAATGAATATGTTTCCAAAGAAATAGAAATAAAATTAGGAAAAATATCTATGCATGGGTAGTAGGTTCCTAAATATTTTTAAATTAATTCTGGAGCTCAAAATTAAAGATACTTACCAAGCAGTTCCTATAATAGTAGTAAATTTGTTCAAAGTCATATTATGATTTTCTTATCCCTATCTCACTAGAGAGGGGGGAGATCAGTGCAGCCTTTGGAATCAGACAAGTTCCTATTTGCATCCTAATCCATGACAGTAAGACTGCATCTTCAGGAAAGTTAAAGGGTAAAGATGATGCACATAGAGGATCAAGCTCAAAGTCAAAGATTCTAAAGTTAAGTAGCATTTACAAGTGTGAATATGTGTGTATGTGTACATGGGTGTGAATGAGAGATAGAGAATGAGAGAAAAAGCAATATAATAATAATAATAAGCTGTGTAAACTGATTCACATTTTAGAAAGCCCATTTACATGTATTTTACCAAAAACACCATAGAACAGAGGCACACTTCTCATTGAAAAGAAGGCTCCTTTCTGAAATGTAACTGACTAACGAAAGCTGGTAGGAAAGAAATTTGAAGAATTTAAGAACCACACTCGTTTATTTTAGTATTAAATTTGTTCACATCAAAACAATCCCAAACATTTACACATAGATAATTAATTACATCATAGAGGAAGCAACCTGGAAAGTATTAGTATCCCCAGGATTAATTTGACCACCACTATATTCAACTGAGCAAAGAGGATCTATTTTCATATATTTGCACTAATATTTTCTCTACTGTAACTTGTTAGTGAGAAATGATAAGGGAAAGGTCACAGGCTTATGTGATTTGAATCATGTGGTGACTTCGTAAAAGCTAATATATATCATCTTTCAATATAGAGAATCAAAATAATAAAATACACTTTTGATAAAGTAATGTCTTTTTTTCCTTATGAAAAATTATATGCATTTTTAAGAAATCAAATTCTATAAACTCCAATGTTTCCTTTATTTAAAATGACATGATTGTATATGATTTGAAAACTTTTAAATGCATGTTTATAAGACTTATGTATTCATTTAAATGCCTAGGACATCAGTATTAACCTTTAAAATTAAAATCAGGTATATTATATTAATACAGTAACATTCAGCTTTATTAAATTACAATTCTCTAAAAAAGAACTTATGGATGTTAGGTTTTGAGCCAACATCAAAAATTTAAAACAAGTGATGGATGCAGAGTATTCAGATGATAGCACAGCATTTTAACACAGAACAAGACAAACACAGCTCTATGAAAGTGTCCAGTAAACTGTGTATGTTTTCAAGACCATGCCTTTAATAATGATATTATGGTAATGATTCAGGTGAATTATAAGGTGTTTTAGAAAATTAAGCCAGTTAATCAAGAAAGGGCCTGTTGTAGGGTCTAAGGATAAAATGGCAAAAAATAATAATAGTAATAATTATATTTTCTCTTAGAAATTTTTGCCTTATGATAGTATCTTAGATGGGAATTTTATAATGATATATCCTAGTCACCCTAGATTTCTTTCTTCTTATAAAAAATATAGAGTTGTATGTGCATATTTTTACATAGAGTTGTATGTACATAAAAAAGTTATTTTTACATTTTTATCTAAGAATTAAAGTAGATTTTTTAATTTGTTACTTAAAATTAAAGAATTCTAGTTTTTTATTTAAATTTCAAAGACAGGTAATGATTTTATATTAATAAAAAAATTCCATATTTCACAAGTGCCATCATTAGCTGTATAAGGGTTCTGTATTTTTCAAAATAATACAAGATTTATGCTATGGACTGAATTGTATTCTCTCTAAATTTCAATGTTGAAGTCCTCACCCCCTATGTGATTGTATTTGAAGCCAGGGCCTTGAAAGGAGTAATTAAGAATAAAAATCATAATGAGGATGACATCTAATAATAGAGGGCTGGTGTCTGAGAAAAGCAAGAGTTCTTGCTTATCTCTTGGGGTAATTTCATTGCTCATCTAATTTGAGGACAATCTGGTGATATAGTGACAGCAAAGGAGTAAACTTAAGATTTTGGGTTTGTCCCCAACTCTACCTCCTTTTCTTTATTTGTTCAAATGTGGTGATATATCTTATATCATTGTTAATCTTTGGGCAGTTATGATTTCTCCCCTCATGTACGGTCACCATAGTTCTCCCACTACCAAATTACCCATAGTCCATTACTCTATTGCTTTGTGTTCTTCCCTATGATCATTTTATCATTTCCCTCTCCTCCTCCTCCTCCTC